>WSYH01016404.1:0-10474 GCA_036426205.1 Ascaphus truei
CCCCGCCACCCCCGCGCCCATCTCCCGCACCAAGGGGGAGGGGTGGGAGCGCTGGGACGCAAAGGTAAAAACTGCCGCCCCTCCCTCCCCCGGCGGCCAGCCTATCACCCCGGGCGGGCAGCCACGGGTTCCTGGGGCAGAATGGGGGGACACCGCGCAGCCACCACTGCCCGCCCCCGCACCAAGGGGACCTGGGGGGGCGGGGGGAAGGGAGCGCCAGGACTGGAGTCAAATGCACAAAAACCCACCTCCTATCACCCCGGGCGGGCAGAGGGGGGGAGACACTGCGCAGCCGACAGAGGAGCCAGGAGCGGGAAGAGACACACACACCACGTTTGCTCTGCAGAAGGAAGTGGAAGTCCCGCCCCCGGCACTCTATGACCTGCAGCCAATCCCCTCTGGCCCGGCTGGCATTCTAAGTCCCGCCCCCCGGCAACCATTCATTCAACATGGAAAAAAACTTACCTGCTCTTGCACAGCATCCTCCTCACCGCCACATACCGGGACCAGGGCCAAAACCCAGGACAAATCCGGGACAGACAGAGAACAGGGACAGGACACAAAAAAACGGGACTGTCCGGCAAAAGGGTACACACACACACACTGGTACACACACACACTGATACACACACACACTGATACACACACACACAGTGGAGTACAGACAGAGGCAGCCACGAGCAGGCGGCTCCCCGCCTCCCCCTGCACCCACTCCCGCGCCCATCTCCCGCACCAAGGGGGAGAGGTGGGAGCGCTGGGACGCAAAGGTACAAACTACCGCCCCCTCCTCCCCCGGCGGCCAGCCTATCACCCCGGGCGGGCAGCCATGGTTTACTGGGGCAGAATGGGGGGACACCGCGCAGCCACCACTGCCCGCCCCCGCACCAAGGGGACCTGGGGGGGCGGGGGGAAGGGAGCGCCAGTACTGGAGTCAAATGCACAAAAACCCACCTCCTATCACGCCGGGCGGGCAGAGGGGGGGAGACACTGCGCAGCCGACAGAGGAGCCAGGAGCGGGAAGAGACACACACACCACTTTTGCTCTGCAGAAGGAAGTGGAAGTCCCGCCCCCGGCACTCTATGACCTGCAGCCAATCCCCTGCGGCCCGGCTGGCATTCTAAGTCCCGCCCCCCGGAAACCATTCATTCAACATGGAAAAAAACTTGCCTGCTCTTGCACGGCATCCTCCTCACCGCCACATACCGGGACCAGGGCCAAAACCCGGGACAAATCCGGGACAGACAGAGAACAGGGACAGGACACAAAAAAACGGGACTGTCCGGCAAAAGGGGGACAAATGGTCACCCTACCCATACACACCCAGAGAGGTAATACCGGTATACACATACACGCCCAGAGAGGTAATACCAGTATACCCTCCATGCCCCCTGCCCTTCCACGCCCGGGCAACGCCGGGTATATCAGCTAGTAACATATATTATCATCTGTAACTGTTACACACGCCTATAATATATTATCTTTACCTGTGCATGCAATGTCTTTATATATAGTGTATAACCCTGTTCACTTAATGTACACTTGTATTCTCACCATAACTCTGTGCCCAGGACATACCTGAAAACGAGCGGTAACTCTCACTGTATTACTTCCTGGTAACACATTTAATAAATAAAATAATACACTGACCGGCCGGTCACACACCGTCTACCATGGGAGATTCGTCCAGTCTCCGGAGGCTCAGCAAGTACCGCCGCCGAGGCTTCTGGTCACTCCAGGAGACTTGGCCAATTTAGATATGGAGAACCAACCTGATGCTGAAACCCGTTAGGGCAGGGGTTTTCCAAGGCCAGTCCTCGAGACCCCCACAACAGGTCAGGTTTTCAGGATATCCCTGCTTCAGCACAGGTGACTCAGTCAAAGACTGAGCCTCTGCTTGAGCCACCTGTGCTGAAGCAGGGATATCCTGAAAACCTGATCTGTTGGGGGGTCTGAGGACTGGAGTTGAGAACCCCCGAGTTAGGGATTACCCCAAGTAATGCTGGTCTCTGACTGCCAGGGAGTTCTATGTTTCTATTTCAGAGAAGATTACATACATACACATACATATACACATACATACATACATGCATATACACATACATGTACACATACATACATGTACACATATATACATACATACACACATACATACCCATACATACATACATACATACATACATATATATATATATATACATATACATACATACCCACACACCCATACACACATACCCACACACACACACACACATACATACTGTACATACATACATCATCAGTAGTGAATGGGTTACAAGTCATTGGCTGCAGCTGCAATTGTTGGACTAAGCAGCAGTAGGAGAGGTTCTGTTGCAAGAATAAAACATTACACTGTGGTATGAGTTCCCTGGGAATCAGGGTGCAGGGTGTGTGAGTGGGAGAGGTTGGGGGGGGGGGGGGGGGGGGGGGGGAAGGTTATACTGGGGACTTCTGGGCAAGCTTGTGGGAGCGCTTGAGAAACCTAATTAAAGCAATTACCAGCTGCTTCTCAGAAACTGATCAGATATATTTATTGCAAGCAATAACTCTTGGAATATTGTGTTTGCAGCCTCCGTATGGGAAAGCAAACATTAGCAAGAAGAGGGCAAGGCACACAGGGAGAGAAGGCCAGAGTAAGGGGGGGTAATGCTGCAGCGGGACTGGCTGAGGTCACGCAGAGTTTGCTGCGCTGTAAAAGTGGGGTCACCATTCTTAAACCCCGTCACTGCAAGAGAGGCCAGCAAAGCATGGACCCTCTGGCAGCAAAGGGGTTAAAATAATTAGCAGCCCTCATTGATGTGTGTACCGGAGCATTGGAGATCTGACCAGTCATTTCTTCAGCTGCAGTAACGCGGAGCAGCGGTGCACGAGAGCAGGCCTAGGGGTGCCAGGCGGCTTTTCCACAAATACTGGGCACAATGGTCAAAGGTGCGAAGCGCTCGAGACACAGACACCTCTCCGCTCCATGCTGTTTCTTCCTCTCCTTGACCCCAACCTCCTGACATCTCCTCCTGATTGGCTGCTGCAGGGTAATGCAGTCTATCAGGATGGAGGGAGCTGCCCAGCCCCCTAGCAGCCCTGCTCTATCCCTGCTCAGGGGAATCCCGCAGCCCCCCTAACCCGGTCAGGTCACTATATCCAGAGAGGTAATACCGGTGTATACATACACGCCCAGAGAGGTAATACCGGTGTATACATACACGCTAAGAGAGGTAATACCGGTATACACATACACGCCTGAAGAGGTAATACTGATATACACATACACGCCCAGAGAGGTAATACCGGTATACACATACACGCCCAGAGAGGTAATACCGGTATACACATACACGCCCAGAGAGGTAATACCGGTATACACATACACGCCCAGAGAGGTAATACCGGTATACACCTACACGCCCAGAGAGGTAATACCGGTATACACATACACGCCCAGAGAGGTACCTCTACAACTTCACCACCTTTCCTCTCACATATCCTCCCCCCAGCTCATCCCTACTGGGGTGAGCGACCATGGACATCAAGCCGTGCACCCTAGAAATCCCATCAGCATTTCCCTGTCTCAGACCGGCCCTGTGTCCCACAGTGACATTAAAGGGCTGGAGACTAAGGAACCACATGCGCACCGTTGAGTTTTTCTCTTTATTCTGGGACATCCAATAGGGTGACCAGATTTTCACAATGAAAAACCGCGACACATGAAAAAATTATTTATAAAACACATTCGTGACGCACCCGTTGCCATGACAATGTGACACTGACATCAGGCGATGACATGTTGCCATGACAATGTGGCATCACTTGATGCCTCGGCGCCATAATGCGTCCCGTAGTCATGTCAACTTGATGCCGCGTGACATCACGGAGCGGCTCGTTGTTATGGCAATGGGCATTACGTGACGTTGCGCAGCCATGTTGATGGAATTTGGAGGGGAGGATACAACCAAAGGCAAGATAAATAAATATATAATAAAAAGATCTAAAAAATGTTATCTCCGGGTTAGCCTTCAATAGAAGGTGGAAACCCTGGCTCCAGTGTGTGTTTGTGTGTATAAAGGTGGGCCCTGTAGTGTGTTTGTGTGTATAGAGGTGGGCCCTGCAGTGTGTGTTTGTGTGTGTGTACAGAGGTTTTCCCTGCAGTGTCTGTTTGTATGTATAGAGGTGGGCACTGCAGTGTGTGTTTGTGTGTACAGAGGTGGAGGCTGCAGTGTGTGTTTTTGTGTATAGAGGTGGGCCCTGCAGTGTGTGTTTGTGTGTATAGAGGCGGGCCCTGCAGTGTGTGTGTGTATTGAGGTGGGGGCTGCAGTGTGTGTTTGTCCATATAGAGGTGGGGGGCAGAAGTGTGTGTTTGTGTGTATTGAGGTGGGGGCTGCAGTGTGTGTTTGTGTGTATAGAGGAGGGGGCTGCAGTGTGTGTTTGTGTGTATAGAGGTGGGCCCTGCAGTGTGTTTGTGTGTGTACAGAGGTGGGCCCTGCAGTGTGTGTTTGTGTGTACAGAGGTGGGGGCTGCAATGTATGTTTGTGTGTATAGAGGTGGGTCCTTAAGTGTGTGAATGTTTGTTTGTTTGTTCCCACCCCTCCATTCTCGTTCCACCATTCCCATTCTGTCTCTCTCCCCATTCTCTAGTTCTCTCCCCCTTTTATCTGTGTCTCTCTCTCCCCCATTCTCTGTGTCTGTATCTTTCTCCCCCATTCTCTCAGTTTATCTCTCTCCCCCATTCTGTGTGTGTGTCTCTCTCTCTCCCCTTCTCTGTCCCTCTCTCCCCCCATTCTCTGTCTCTCTTCCCCCATTCTCTGTCTCTCTTCCCCATTCTGTGTCCCTCCCTCTCCCCCATTCTGTGTATCTGTCCCTCTCCCCATTCTGTGTGTCCGTCCCTCTCTCCATTCTGTGTGTCCGTCCCTCTCCCCATTCTGTGTGTCCATCCCTCTCCCCATTCTGTGTGTCCGTTCCTCTCCCCATGCTGTGTCTCTCCCTCTCCCCATTCTCTGTGTCCGTCCCTCTCCCCATGCTGTGTCCGTCCCTCTCCCCATTCTGTGTGTCTGTCCCTCTCCCCATTCTGTGTGTCTGTCCCACTCCCCATGCTGTGCCCGTTCCTCTCCCCATTGTGTCCCTCCCTCTCCCCATTCTGTGTGTACGTCCCTCTTCCCATTCTGTGTGTCCGTCCCTCTCCCCATGCTGTGTCCGTCTCTCTCCCCATGCTGTGTCCGTCTCTGTCCCCATGCTGTGTGTCCGTCTCTCTCCCCATGCGGTGTGTCCGTCTCTCTCCCCATGCTGTGTCCGTCTCTCTCCCCATGCTGTGTCCGTCTCTCTCCCCATGCTGTGTCCATCCCTTCTCCCATTCTGTGTGTCCGTCCCTCTCCCCATGCTGTGCCCGTCCCTCTCCCGATGCTGTCTCTCCCTCTCCCCATGTTGTCTCTCTGTCTCCCCATGCTGTGTCTCTCTGTCTCCCCATGCTCTCTCTCTCCTCTCCCCATCCTGTGTCTCGCTGTCTCTCCTCCTCCCATGGCTGTGTCTGCCTCCCCAGCTCTTTTCTCTTCGCCCATGCCTGTGTCGCTCTGTCTCTCTCCCCATGCTTTGTCTCATCTGTCTCTTCCCCATGCTGTCTCCTCTCTGACCCTCCTCGCCCCATGCTTGTGTCTTTTTTCTCTCCTCCCCCATGCGTTTCTCTCTACTCCCCATGCTGTCTCTCCTCTCTCTCTTCGCTCTGCTCCCCCCAGGCTGTTTCTCTCTCTCCCGCAATGACCTGTGAGGGATCTCACCTGCTTCATACTGGATGAGGGAGAGGAGTGAAAACGTGTGGTCGGCCTCGGCGCAGGCCATGCTGGCTCTGGACGTGCAGGGTATCGACACCTCGGTGGGTGAGCGGGGTGGGGGGGGTTTTCTTCTCTCGGATCTCCATCCCCATGCGTTCCACTCTCTCCCCCCCCATGCTGGTCACTCCTCTTCTTTCCCATGCTGTCCTCTCCCATCCCCATCTGCACTCTGCTCCTCTCCATGGGCTTTCACTCTCCTCATCCCCCCAGCTGTCACGCATCTCCCCATGGCTGTCACTCCTCTCCACATGCTGTCCCTCTCCTCTCCCATGCTGTTTCTCTCTCTCTCCCCATGCTGCCACTTCTCTCTCTCCATGCTGTCCTCTCCCTCTCCCCTTTCTGTGTGTCCGTCCCTCTCCCCATGCTGTTGTCCCGTCTCTCTCCTCCCTCCATCTCTCCCCTTCTGTGGCCCTCCCTCTCCCCCAGTCTGTGTGTCCGTCCCTCCCCCCATTCTGTGGGTCCCGTCCCGCCATCCGTCCCTGTCCTCCCTCCTCCCCTTCTGTTTTTGTCTCTCTTCTCCATTCGGTGTGTAACGTACGTCCCTCTCCCCATTCTGTGTGTCCTCCCTCTCCCATGCTGTGTCCGTCTCTCTCCTTCCCATGCTGTGTGCCGCTCTCGCGTCGGTGCGCAGGGGGGGGGGGGGGGGGCCTCCAGCTTCGTCGAGTGATCCTAGGCAGGTGTACTGGTCACAGGTTGGGCTCTCGGACCCACGACTTCTTCGCGCTTAGGTCCTGTCTCTCCCCCATTCTGTGTCCCGTCCTCTCTCCCATGCTGTGTCCGTCTCTCTCCCATGCTGTGTGTTCCCGTCCCTTCTCCCCATTCTGTGTGTCCGTCCCTCTCCCCATGCTGTGCCCGTCCCTCTCCTATGCTGTCCTCTCCCTCTCCCCATGTGTCTCTCTGTCCTCCCCATGCTGTGTCTCTCTGTCTCCCCATGCTCTCTCTCCCCTCCCCCATCCTGTGTCTCTCTGTCGCTCTCCCCCCCATGCTGTGTCCCTGCCTCCCCATGCGCTTTCTCTCCCCATGCTGTGTTCTCTGTCTCTCTCCCATGGCTGTTCTCTCTGTCTCCTCTCCCCCTGGCTGTCTCCTCTGAACCCTCTTCTCCCAGCTGTGTCTTTTTCCTCTCTCTCCCATTCTGCTGTTTCTCTCTCTCCCCATGCTGCCACTCGGCGCCCTCCCCATGCTGTCTCTCTCCTCCGTCTCTCTCTCCCCATGCCTGTTTCTCTCTCCCCCAGTGCTGTCACTCTCATCCCCCGCATTCTGTCCACTCTCTCTTTTCCCCCCATGCGGTCACTCTCCTCTCGCCCATGCTGTCATCTCTCCTCCTGCTGTCACTCTCTCTCCCTTCCCCAATCTGTCACTCTATCTCCCTGCTTCACTCTCGCTCACCATGCTGTCACTCTCTCTCCCCCATGCTGTTCGCTCTCTCCCCAATGCTGCCACTCTCCCTCGTCTCTTCCATGCTGTCACCTCTCTCCCCATGCTGTTTTCCTCTCCCCATGCTGCCACTCTGTCCCCCCATCTGTCTCTCTCTCTCTCTCCTCCCCATGCGTTTCTCTCTCTCTCCCCTGCGCTGTCAACTCCCTCTCTCCCCCTCATGCTGTCACTCTCCATCTTCCCATGCTGGTCACTCTCCTCCCCATGCTGTCACTCTCTCTTCTCCATGCTGGCACTCTCTCTCCCCCAATCTTCAGCTCTATCTCCCCATGCTGTCACTCTCCTCCCATTCTGTCACTCTCTCTCCCCATCTGTTATCTCGTCTCTCCCCATCGTGCGCCACTTCTCTCTCTCCTCCTCGTCCATGCTGTCACTCGTCTACATATCCTCCCTAGGCATGGTCACTGACTCTCCGCTCTCCCCATGCTGTCATCACTCTCTCTCTCCATGCGGTCACTCTTCTCCCAATGCTGGTCACTCTCTCCTCCATGCTGTCACTACACTCCCTCTCTCCCCATGCTGTCCACTCTCCTCTCCATGCTCACTCCCTCTCTCCCCAGAATGCTGTCACTCTCTCCTCCCCATGCTGTCAACTTCTCTCTCGCCCATGCTGTCCACTCTCTCTCCCCATGCCGTCACTCTCCATGCTCCATGCTGTCACTACCCTCTCTCCCCATGCTTTCCACTCTCTCTCCCATGCTGTCACTCCCTCTCCTGCGTGTCACTCCCTCTTCGCCCCATTCTGTCATCTCTCTAAAAAACCCATGCTTTCACTCGCCTCTCCCCATGCTGTCCCTCTCTCTCTCTCTCTCTCCCCATGGCGTGACTCTCTCCCTCTCCCTGCTTCACTCTCTCTCCCAATTGCTCTCTCCCATGCTGTCACTCTCTCTCCCAATGCTGTCACTCTTCTCTCCCATGCTGTCACTCTCCTCTCCCCAATGCTTTCACTCTCCTCTCTCTCTCCATCCCCATGCTGCCACTTCTCCTCTCCTCACCCCATGCTGCCACTCTCTCTCACCCCATGACCCCAGTGCTGCCACTCTCTCTCCACCCCATGCGCTTCCGACTCTCCTCTCGGTCTCTCGTCCCCCCATGCTGTCACTCTCCTCCCCCATGCTGTCACTCTCTCTCCCCATGGCTGTCACCCTCTCTCCCTCCCCATGCTGTCACTCTCTCCCTCCACATGCTGTCACTCTCTCTCCCCATTCTGTCACTCTCTTTCTCTCCTCATGTCTCTCTCTCTCCCCCATACTGTCACCATCTCCCCCCATGCTTTCTCTCTTTCTCCCCTCCTGTCACCTCGCTCTCCCTCATCCCTGCTCAACTTCTCTCTTCTCTCCCCATGCGTCAACCTCTCGTCCACATCGGCTGTCACTTCACTCTCGCGTTTCCCCCTCTGTCAACTCTCCTCTCCCCATGCTTGTCACCTCTCCCCCCATGCTGTCTCTCCTCTCTCCCCCCATGCTATCACACTCTCCCCATGCTGTGTTCTCTGACCCTCCTCCCCCATGCTGCTGCACTCTCTTTTCCCATGCTGGTCCCTCTCGCTCACTCTTCTGTCACTCTCCTCTTCCCCATGATGTAGTCTCTTCTCCCCATGCTGGTATTCTCTCTCCCCATGCTGTCACTCTTAATCTCCCCATGCTTCACTCTAGCCCAATGCTGCTGGCCAACTCCTCTCCCCATTCTGTCACGCTCTCTCTCCCATGGGGGCTGTCACTTCTCGCGCCTCCCCATGCGTCACTCTCCCCATGCTCTCCCGCGACGCCTCCCAATGCTGTCGATCCTCTCCCAATGCTGTCCTCTCCTCTCCTCTGCTGTCACTCTCTCTCCCCATGCTGTCCTCTCTCTCTCCCCATGCTGTCATTCTCTCTGCCCCTGCTGTCACTCTATCTCCCCATGCTGGTCTCTCCTCTTCTCTCCCCATGCTGTCCCTCTCTTTCTCCTTCCTCATGTCTCTCTCTCTCCCCCCATACTGTCCACCTCTCCCCCCTGCTGTCTCCCCCCCCTTTTTCTTCCCCATGCTGTCACTCTCCCTCGTCCCCATGCTGTCCACTCCTCGCACCCCTGCTGGTCACTCTCCTCCCCATGCGTCACTCTCCTCTCTCCCCATGCTGTCACTTACCACTCTGTCTTTTCTCCCCATTCTGTCCACCTCTCCCCCATGCTGTCTCTCTCTCTCCCCCCATGCTTTCACCCTCCCCCATGCTGTGTCCTCTCTGACCCTCTCCCCCATGCGTCACCTCTTTCCCAGCTGTCTCTCTCTCCACTCTTGCTGTCACTCTCTCTTCCATTATTTATCGTCTCCTCTCTCGCCATTGCGTCATTCTCTCTCCCCAATGCTGTCACTCTATCTCCCCATTCTGTCACGCTCTCCCCATGCTGCAACTCGCTCTCCCCCATGCTTGTCACTCTCTCTCCCCATGCGTCCTTCTCCTCCCTCTCTCTCCTCCCCCATGGCTGTCACTCCCTCTCTCCTCCTCCCCATGCTGCACTCTCTCTCCCCATGCTGCACTCTCTCTCTCCCCCATGCTGTCACTCTCCCATCCCTTCTCCCAATGCTTTCACTCTCTCTCCTCCCATATGCTGTCACTCTCTCTCGTCTCCCCATGCTTTCACTTCACTCTCTCTCCTCCCCATGCTGTCACTCTCTCTCCTCATGCAAGTCACTCTCGCTCCCCAAGCTGTCACTCCCCTTCACTCTCTCTCCCCATGCTGTCACCTTCCCCCATGCTGCCCACGCTCTCTCTCCCCATGCTGTCCTCTCTTTCTCTCCCCATGCTGCTCCTTTCACTCCCCATGCTTCCTCTCTTTCTCTCCGCCCCATGCTTTCACCTCTCCCCATATTGGTCACTCTCTCTCCATGGCTTCACTCTCTCTCCCCATGCTCTCTTCCGATCTGTCACTCTCTCCACCATGCTGTCACTCCGCTCCCATGCTGTCCACTCTTCTCTCCCCATGCTGTCACTCTCTCTCCCCATGCGGTCAAGCTCTCTCAAACCCCATGCTGTCACTCCTCTCTCCCCATGCTGCCCCTCTCTCTCCCCCACGTCACTCTCTCTCCCCATTCTGTCACTGTTTGCGTCCACTCCCTCTCCCCATGCTGTACTCTCGTCTCCTCTCTCCCCATGCTGTCACTCTCCCCCCCATGGCTGTCACGCCTCTCCCCATGCCTCCTCCTCCCAATTCTGTCACTCTCCTCTCC
>WSYH01016405.1:0-13074 GCA_036426205.1 Ascaphus truei
TGGCCGTGTGAGCGATGCTGGGCGGCAGCCTGTTGCCAGACAGGGGGGTCCCGGGGGGCGCGGAAGCTATGGGGAGAAGCTGCTGCTGGTGTTCAGAGGTATTTCCTTTCCGTATGAACAAAGAAGTGGTCGATCCTAATACTGTGTGGGTGTGATTAACGAAAACTACGCTCGCCCAGGATTGCTGCTCGCAGCCTCAAAATTGTCAAATGACCAGACAACCTCTCAGTTAGTCCAGGTCCACGACAGTGTTGTGGACTACCGTCTCGTCGGTCTCGCTCTTGTCTAGGGGATCTATCAATGCGGCGGGTTCCAGGAACTTTATATAGTAAAGTTCACCCGCACTATAACGTTTCACTAATGACTACAATCTTTAACTTTGAGAAAAATATGCGTCAAAGAAACTGTTGGGGTCACGCTACATGGGGCGTAAACGAATTGCTTAGTAGAGTCACCCTGACACTGCTGCAAGAAGACCCATCTATTAATGGAGAACGACACTCTGGGCTCACGATTTATTGTTTCATACCTCACAAGGGACTCGGTGTTATGAAATACAGTTAATCGCCGACCCCTTTATTCTTTTTTGCTGAACCAAGAGTAAAATCGTTGAAGGTTTTGCTATGACCTGCGGTTTTACTGCAGTATAGTGTGTCATTGGAGGAAGAGAACTCCGCTTTCGGCGTTTAAATTCTGCAAAGGCCTATTCTGCGCTTTGTGGGGAGTAAAGCACCTTAACGGTTTTGGATTAGAACGCACATGAATGCCATGAGTGCGTGGTTATGAATGTCAGGTATGTAGAGAAGGATTATGACTCTACCACCGCGCCTTCGTGTATGCGAATACCGCCTGTGGAAGCTGAGTTGATTCCATCTGTCTTTTGCATTGCTTTTCCTCTGGGAAGGTGGTGGAGGTGGGGGGTGGAGGAGGAAGGATGGATGCGAAAACAACGGGGGGCAAGCCAAAAAAACAGAGAACCCCAAAACATACACACCTATAAAACCAAACATTGATCTTAGACGACCGATGGTTTCTGCCTGGGAATAGCAGTCACGCCTTGGACTCCCTCCCTCTGTCAGGCTCGGGGGGTAATCACCTTCCCACGCCTTCCCCAGGTCTTTGACTGGCGCGGTGTAGGACTGCGCAGCCCCGTTCGAAGGACATGCCAACAGGGCGGGACAAGGTGTTATCTGCCCCCCCCGCGATGCAACGTTAATTTTCTAACCAATAAGAGCTTAACTATAGTGTTAGAAAAACATACCCATTTCACACAAATATTGAGTAAGTCCCTTGCTAACGCAGCTGTATAGTTAACTGCCACTATACTGCCCAAAGTGACACCCTGCTCACCCCTTTGAATGTGTTAAGCTTACTGCACTCAGTTAAGTAACCCACGCCCCCCACAGCCGCAGTCAGTCCTCCGTGGACTGTGCTGCGCTGTTGCTTATCTGCTGGGATCTTGCCATCTTATCTCAACCCTCAGGGGAGTGCGCGTCCCCCTAGGAGCCTCACTCTTCGCCTCCATGGTTCCAGTGGGACCGATTCCGTTTCCGCGGCGTCACTTTTCAGCCGGTTCGTCCAGGGTGCTGAGTGGGTCCGCCCTTGACGTCATACGCGGTCACTCGTCCTCATATCCGCCCGCGACCAAGCAAGAGTGCGTCGGGAGCGGCAGTTCCCAATTTTTTAGCGCCAAAACACTCCCCCATTGCTCTGTCGCGCTTTTTCACCAACCTGACCCTCGTGTGCTGTCTCTGGGTCCGCCATCTTGTGTGAGGTGGAAAAGCTTAATCTTTTGGGATTGCGTTTTTTCCCTTTTCCTTTCTTTTCATTTTGTTATGCGGGGTCCAGCTCTTGTTGAGCTGAACCGGGTCCGGTGGGTGCTTCCCGAGGGTGGGGGGGGTCCGGCGGGACGGGGACCGAGACGAGCCAGGGGAGGAGGGGGGAACGGGAGAGGCAGGATAGATGCCATTAAACGTGGCACCCCCACCCTACCCCCACCCACTAAGCGTGCACAGGCGGGCGAAGCCAGGGCCCGGGGACATGCAACATCTGTAACAATGTAGTCATAGTCCTGAACCCTCAGACCGGGTATCGATGGACCTGCTTATCCCTACGCTGTGACGCCCTTGCTTGCGCCCTCCTTCTCCACTCAGCAAGTCGGTGAGGGCAGTCCTCTGGTGGCTCTCCGGCTATGCTGTAAGCCGTGTCCGGAGTCCCAACCTCTGTAGGAATCAGGAACCACTCATAGAATATTTTCAGAGCATGGGTCCTGCCGTTGCTTTGTTTTCAATACACCAGCGCAAAAGGGATAGGCCACCTGTATCTGATCTCCTGTCTCGTAGGAGTTTTTGGGAGGGTTGGAGGGCCCTCCTTCGCGCTAGTGTGACTGGAGAAAGTGTCCTGGAATAATAGCCATTTCTATCCCTTCTGATGGCACCAGTGGGGTGGCCCTGGACTACGACGGCAGTTTCCTCCTTGTTGGGGAAGGATGCAGGCGGAGTTAAATATCTCTGGAGAGGGTTATCTGGGCAATGGTCGGGCCCCTGCAGTTGCGCGTGACACCGTCCATAACTAATGAGATGCCCTCAGATTTGCACCTGGCATTTAGATTATCACCATCTATTAATCAGCCGCTCAGGGGTCCAGGATTTTCCTCCGAGTATTCCCCTGACCCGTATGGTTGTTCCGCCGGTTCCCGGTTGTCCACTATCTTCGTGCGCTCCGTCCGCTCCCACCCTCCGCTCCAGCGCTAGTAATCGAGTGCTCAGTCCATTCTCCTTGGCTACTTGGAGGTTCCTTTCCACCATCTCATCCCAGTCGCGTGTACGTGCGGTTACCGATGCCCAGTTAACGTTTCTCCTCAGCTGGTCCAGTCTTCCGCCGAAGAAAGTCTTTAAATCGGAGAGAAAGTGGTGCAATAACTCTTTTTTGAGAGACCCGTGGGCTCCTCCGTAGTCCATCTCTATCTCCGGTGCGGATTCAGAGTCCGGATTGCCGCCATATATGCGTCTCTTGGGACTTTTTTGCACCGTGAAGTAGTGTGCGCACATCTACTCCTCTGGCTACCCGCTTTTGTTTCGAGGCCATCCATCCTTGTTTGTCCAGCGCTGTTAGCTGAATCAGGGGTGAATATGTGATTTTAGAATTTTATTGCGTTTTTATCCACTTTATTTTGTAAATATTCGCCGGCGCGGGAAACGGAGCATCAGATCAAGCCTCCATCTCCGATCCCGCGCGCATAGCCTTTAAAGGCTTTATATGGTGATCGTGTTATCTTTGCTAAAACAACTCCAGTGCTCTGGAATAGGAAGCATGCTTTTAGAACTGGGTTTACATTCCTACCTATCAGGTAGATACCAACATGTGTGCTATCTCAGGGCCACTAACTCCAACCCCTTGATATCATCAACGGTGTCCCGCAAGGCTCTGTTCTGGGCCACTATTCTCTCAGTGTTCATTAATGATCTCCTAACCAGGCTTGTAGGGAACCTCAATACAACATGTATGTGGATGACAAAATCTTATGCATACAGCCCTAGCCCTCTCGGACCTTTGGACACGTACTGTACCTTCAATCGACTTTTGAGACTTTGCAAATTGGATTTCCCAAAAACAAACTATCTAAACACTGCAAGACTGTAATAATTATTTTGGGAACGCAATGCTAGCCATGTGTTAAGCTTCAATGAATAACAGAAGAAAACCCATCCTAATACATCCTAGCCCCCGGTGATTACTAGTTTCAAATATTTGGGCAGAGTGGTTTGCACTCCATTAACAGTTGGGATGTCACATTGATAACCCAGACATCCCAAACCTATGCCGCACTAGGGTGATAACTATATATGGAAACACTTTTCCTTAAGTCTGCTGGTAGAAAGCACAACCCACAGCAGATGCGATGCTTTCTATATGACTATGTGGAAATAGTATATGCCACGGCACCCCAAAACTCACCTCATAATAACCATGAACCCTCTACAACCAAATGCCGCGTTATGTCCTCCAATGCAATTACAACACACGCATCACTGCGAAATGCTCAAAGAAACTAGATGGTCATCACTTGATCTAGGGTGTACAAGTTAATCTCTCGGTCTTGTCTTCAAATATTTACTTGGACAAGCTACCCACCTATCTGAACAACACCTACACTCATACCACATACCACCTGTATCATTGAGATCGACATCCTAAAGAAGTTCTGGGGTTCCTAGGGTTCAAGACGACAAGTGATCCGGGCCGCACTCCTTCCTTACCATGCACCTCACAACGGAACAATCTACCGGAGGCTACTCACAGCGTCTGTGTTTATAGATTCTAGATTTGGTAAAAAAAAAAAGAAAGAAAAGACGCAGCATACGTAGGACTGCGGGAAACGTTTTAAAAAAATCAAAACTTTTAAACATACATTTGTAATTTCAAGCTTCTCACCCCTACCATGCAGCACTATCATCTTGAGATCTGACTCAAAAGACGTTCATAGGTCCCAAGGTTCAAACAATGTCATCGTGTCCGATTCCTCCCTTTTCTTACCTCACCCCAAAACTTTAACAACCTACAGGAGGACTCTCAACCGCCACCAGTCTAAGTCTTTTCAAAACAAAGATGCCTCACATTTAATGGTCTGTATGTTAATATGCCGTATCAATATATATTAACTTTAAACTGTGCAGCAAATCTCTGTATATATGTTCTTAACCTCTGTTCACTTATAAAGTACTGTATGGACTGTCCCATGATTGTACCTGAATTTTATAATATGTGCCCAGAACATACTTGAAAAACTAGATGTAACTCTCAATGTATTACTTTTCTTCAGGTAAACATTTTTATAATTCATAATGCTTCAGATACGTTGTAGTCGAGTGTTATTTTTCGGGTGCTTTGGGTTCACGTATTGGCATTTGGACGTTATAAAATGCTGCTGAACATCACAGAACCACCGCAACGATGATTATTAGAGCGAAACCAGGGTGTGGTAATGAAATGAACAGGCCTTACCATTCTTCCAAGCACTAGATCTGCGTTCTCCTAGTTCACGAGTCTTCCTTTTTAGGTGCACTGCCCTGACCCTGTATTACAACCCCACTCAATGTCACGGGTCTCCATCTTCCATAGACTAGTAACACTGAACTTTACTTGAACGCTTGTCCCACGCTGCATCCAACATCCTTGGGGCATCACCTAAACTTCCTAGTTACCTTACCCTGTACAACACAAACGCACCACGATCTGTTCGAATCTCAATTTCCTATCCTTCCTGTGCCAATAATGTTCAAGCTAACTGATGTCTTGTGTGGGCGGGGGACTCCTGATGGCAACTAAGCACTCTATTTCTCGATTTCAGGGCGTTCTCAAAGACCATCGCCAAATAGCCCCTATTCTAGGGCAATTCAAGCCTTATCAGCTCCCCTTTCGTGCGTCTGCCTCAACTTGTTGCAGGCCCCTGAGGTTGAACTACTTTTTTGTTTATTCGCCTATTCTTGTTAGCGTGTCCCTATTCTCTTTTTGGAAGCTTCGTCCAACCCCTCCACTGGTTTTTGTAAAAGTTAATGTTTTCATATTAATTGAAGCTATAATACTAATACAATATGAAGCCTGACCTCGTCAAAGAACATCTTCTCCACCACCTGGACGTGTAGAACATCTAGACACTCATCCCTATCTTTATGCAACAGACTTATGTTGCGTTTGTTCCTGGTCAATTTGCACAGTTAATAGTAACTGTAGAGCCAACTGCTGAGAGAAGTTCTACGGAATTGTAAAGAGTATAGACGATATCTAACACTAGGTTCAGCAACAATGTCAACTTTTTACTCAATCACAAATGGATTGTAAAACAAATTTACAGATTTTTTACTGGCAGAACAATCAAATCTACTATGGGGTTTGCCAGAAACTGCACTGGTTCTACATTTTAGTATCTGGATAAATCCACTTATGCTGAATGTCTTTTCGCATATAATTTTTTTGAGACAGGTGAACCCTTTCCAAATTTTGAACTGCCAAATGTACAGATTTGGATTTCTAAACCCATCTTAATATTAATAGGGTGCCCATAGAGGGGCCAGGGGAACACTGCCAATGAGTACAATATGCACTCATACAGCAAAAAGAACTTATAGTGACCACAAACTACAGTACACTACACCAAAGAAACCAATTGATATAACGTTGAAATGATGTCTACAGAAGGTAAGTGTTACCAAAAAACATAGTAATGTAAGAATGCGGGGCGGGGGAATAACAACAATAAAAACATTATCTGCACAATGGCATTATTGAACAGACTTCTTTTTAATGTCTAAAATTTGATGTATACCCTTTATTTTGACCAATGGAGAAGTGTACTCACTTTTTATCTGAACTGAACTCTCCCATTTATCAGACATGTATACATCATTTTTAAGTAGAATGCTTTCAGTTACATGTAAAATAAAATAGAAACCGAGGTCTCAGTTACCTTACATCATTAGTTTAACTTGTAACAGTAGTCAAATTATGCTTGGGAGCCCGCAGGTTAACCACATTAAAAGCCCATTTTATCAAACTCTGGGTTGGAAATGGGGACCAATTGGAGCAAAAAACTGTACCAGATTATATACAAAAACAAAATACCAATCAATCTCAAGGAGACTTTTTTCTCTTGCATCTACAGTATTCAGTCAGCTGCTTATACCCATCCTTGCCTCAGTTTTGCAGTTGGAAGACTGTCCCACGAAATGGGCCAACAACTGTTATGCATTATACTGCTTAATCACCACCGCTGCAGGACTCTTTAATGAGCATGTTTGCATGAGTACAAGACTTAAGTCTGGATCAGCCAATCAAACGCATAGCAAAATTGCGCTATGTCACGACCAAAAAATGAGTTGCTATATTTTAATAGTGCATACATGCCATGCACACCGACTCACATAATTACATTTTAATCTGATCAGTTAAAAATATTGCATGTGTTACAAAATTAAATAACACGTGATGAATCCAGACTGCTCACCTATGTAAAGGTCCTAGAAGGCAGGTGCAAAGGGTAAGAGTTAACAACAAACAAAAACCCAAAGATAGATGGTCATAAGGCCACCCACTAGATTATGCACTCATTGCCTAAGTACGACGATAGGACTAAAATTACCTCTGCTTAATAACTGTAGATAGGTATCATAGCACATCAAGAGGTGATGGCTCCAAACCAAATAATAAACGTTTAATACATCATAAATAATAGTACACCAAATATTAAAATAGAATATAGGAATCCTCGTAAGTCATGAACCCTAGGTAAGTATGTATAGATTGTTGTTCTTCATAGTATAGGGCCCTTTAAAGTGCAGAATGCACAGGAATAATACACCAAGCAAAACGACCTGCTATAAGTAGCAACAACAAAAATCAATCTATTAGACGCTGTTTATATCAAACGTATGGTGGTGAACGTTAATGACGGGGATAGCTTGAATGAAGGGGTTAAATATACACTAAGCCACAACTACTTTTACATCTGTGACATAATGCCAACGCAAAAGGTGAATATGTTCAACCAAATTATGGTGCTCTGAACCCTGATACAAAAGTATCCACTCTACAATGCATTTGGTCTCCCTGCTCCATTTGTTTGTGCGCTACCTCCACTTTTTTTTTCCTTCTGTCAATCATCACACTGGAAGCTGCACAGCCTGCAGCCACACCAAGGATTGCGAGTTACCTGCATCTACTGAGGGGAAACCTGACAATCGAGACTGATTGTGAAGGGGCTTGTACTACCCACCATCACGTCTTCAGGAGGATAGTACCCATTCTGGTTATTAGTATATCCCACTATCAATATTGGTTATTATGGATACCTTTGGAAGGTGGTTCCTGGCATACATATACCTTATTGGCCTGGCATTGGAGTGCTTTTTGCCAATTTTTTCTATTTTATTTGTTTTAGCGCCCTCACCTCTGATTGCTATATACCTATCCGCAGTTATTAAGCCAAGGCTAACTTTTATCATCTAGGTACTTACTAGGCAATGCGTGCATAATCAGGGGTGCCTATGATCCTATCTCTTTGGTTTTTTTGTTTTGTTTTAGTGTGTATAAAAATAGTATAAATACCAATTTTTTAGTCTTGTCATGCCACATTGAAGATGAAATCAATGCGGCGCCATGCGACGTGCTAATAAGCATTAATTTTCTGTGCTAAGCAAATCCAACATTCACGACCTGGCCACCCTACCCCGTAATTATCAAGGCTATAAAAGAATGATTATTAGCAGTTGGTGTGCCCATCTTTATGGTTGATCTTCATTGTTGATCTTTGGGACTTGGATCCCTTGTAGATTGGCAGACCGGCACTGATAAGTATGTTTGTGTGTTTACACTGGTGCCCACATTCCCCTTGTGTCTCCGTTATCATAGTCATAGCACTCCACATTATTTGTATCACTAACCTAACCACCCACCTACTTAGCCCTGTCTGCCTATGGCTTACATGGATAAAGTGGTTAACATATACCTTACCTCAGCATGGATAGGGGATACCATATAACTTTAATAACCTCCAGAACACCATTGACCCTTCAGGAACACAAGTCCAACACAGACTGTCACAACACTTACTGTCCCCGATGACTGTGGCAAGCTTGTGAGAGTAAGCCATGTGAGCATTTGGTTCCCGCTGCTCATCCGCAGCAAGCCGGATATGGTCAGTCAGCACGAATTATTTGTGCGGTTTTTATGTAACTTGCAATAAATTGTGCGTCCGGTCAGATGGACACAGAATATTTTCGCCTATGATACTCAGTGTGCGAACAAGGAACAGCAACAATTGCAATAAGACGTGGATTACACTTGGTTTTGCTGCCACATGGAACAACAGTAAGTCGTGCTCTACATCTGTACAGAGTGATCATATGCAGATGGCATTACAGTATTTGCAGATTGTACAGTCATCTTGGTCCAAGCATGCACAGAACATCACAGGTGGGCACTACAAGATAAATATAGAAATGGTTCGATTTAAACACTGCCTTCTCTTTCTGTTGATAATGACCATATACATTTCCATCAAAGTACAGATACTGTACTACTGCAGCGGATCACACGTTACTCAAACAACAAAATGACAGCAATGTTCTCTCGTCGTGTTTAAGATGGCAACATAATGGTGAGATGAGACCTACTTTAAGCTATGTTATTTGTATATTCTGCCATTCACGACAGCTACAGATAAAAGGGTAACTCTCTCTGATATACCAGTATATAGTTTACAAAAAGTACCCATTCTAAAAACAACTAATAAAAAACGAGCTGCAAGAATTATATCTCATACAACCTAAGCCCATGAATGTATTGCTTACTTAGAATAGTGTGCCGCAGTCATGAGACGTCGGGTATTGGGCACTACTCACTTCACGGATAGGTATGATGATATGGCAACTCTTGACAGTAGAGAGATTGAATAGCCCTTCAAAACTGATCACTCTGATCGCTACCCCCCCGAATACCTTGCCCCACCACGAGTACATGCCCAGTCCTGATGTGGTGACACCAATCGAGTCATGATCGTAAACACAAACAACTGCAGTCACGCACCACAAATTTTCATGGAACTCATACAACTTTTACAATGGGTTGCGGCCACCCACATTTCAGCCTCCGTTCCATGTAAATTAAGATAAATGTAACAGTACTTACATAGAACTGTATTTCCCAAATACCCGCATATGCATTCATGAACAGTATGCACATAATTCAAAGACCTGCACATGTGTTCCCAAACGTTATTACGCAATTATACTTAATCATTTATTTATTTTGATTATTATAGTGCAGTCCTCACAATGTATTTATAACAGAACAGCTAAAAGACGATTCGATTGAAAGCGTTGTTTTTTATCTGCTTGTTTCTAATTACACTACTACAACTTTCTACTTTTCTACTAACTTCTGTACTGCACTAGGTGCTTATTCAAATATAGAAAAGTGACCTCCAGATTGTAATTATTTTACTTTAGTTACTATATAATCGAGTAGACACATAAAAATATACATTACTTATTCTTTTAATTATTGGAGAGTTTCCCTTAAATACATAAAACTTTGCAACTGCCAAACATTGCTAACTGCAACGTGTGTGTTTCTTATGATAATATTTTCATGTAATTAGATGCTAATATAGTGGATTTTGATTGAGCCCACAATACTGACACCACTTGCCTTAATCTAACTGCAGAGACAAACACTGACACGTACTCTCCCTCCTCCCACCTGCTACACAAGATCAAATTGCACGTGAAATAATAGGGCCAAGGCTCAACCGTGTTTTGAGCCTGTTCATCATGTACGGAATACAATCCACCCTAACCTTCCCTAAATCAAGACCTTCATATGCGATACAAGACATACTGATGCCTCCAATACTAGAAACAATACTATTTTCCACTGGTTTTACAACAGATTAGCAGACTTACTGTCCGCTCTCTGCCTGATTTTCACTGGTGCACAGTGTTTTCTGCGAGACGCACTGCTCATGGATCAGCGCTTGCAGCCCTGGAGTACAATAAGCTGTCCAGAAAGATTACTGCTGTAGTGTTTCCCTCCTGCTTCTGCATGGGACTTGCGCATTAACCATACTGGATCCGCACCCAGTCTAAAGAGCTGCGAGAGCGCATCCCAGGAGAAGCAGTCTCCTCTCTCTCTCTGGTCTCCCCGGGAAAGCTCTCATTAAACACATTATATGTCATTCTATTATTATGGTTTTTACATAAGTTTGAAGCAGGGTGTCTCCGAGTTCTGACCCCTGATTATTAGCTCCGGGAGCCCTTGCTTTCTGAGATTCAGTCACCATAAGGATGCCAGTATCTCCTACAAATTTAAATCTCTCATGTCATGGCCACACGTGACCAGGACATTTAAACAGCACCAAGCTACCGCACCCCCTATGGATGTCTGTATCTCGGGAGCAGGGTGTCCCCCGATAGAAGAGAAATTATCATGTTCAGCAAGGGTGCGCTGCAATCGAGTAGGGGTATGTTCTTCCTGCAGGATTGCCCATCAATCGAAAGATATTCCAGTGGGGTCCCAATCAGAAGCATGCACCCCCCACAGAGTTACATCATTTCAGGCTACAAAACTTTTTGTCTTTGTGACCACGTAGGGTAGGGGAGTGGGGGGAGGACCAATCCACAAGCGTTCAGCGTATGGTTGTCTGAATTTGTTTCCCATTTACCCCAATGACAATAAGTGCATGGGAGACCAGACATTTACACCTTTTTACCAGATCATTCATTGAGCAAAAAGGTATTAATATTCGGCAAAATTCGCATGACACAATGAAACACAAAAATACAGACGAAAAGCACACTTAATGGGGGTTGAAAACTAGACTCCTCTAGGGCCAAGTGTTACCCTGACGGGGACTTAGCCTGGTCTCCTGGTCCCAAATCGCGTGAAGTTTCCACATGCACCACATGCCACCACTTCCTTCTCCTCTGAGAACTTGGACTTTTTTTTTGACCGTGAGCTGTACCACGATCCTCTGGACTGAATCAGAGATCAAATCACCAGCGCCAACGTTATGTCGATTTTGGGAACTTGGGTGAGTATAAAATGGGACTAGACTCTGGTGGGCAGACGTTACTGACTTTACTGCTTGAAATCGAAGCTGGTGCTCTGCTATTCGCTCAAGAGCATTTTTGGAAAGCCCGTCGCCCACTTCTACCGCTAGAAATCTCAAATCTCATGGCTCAGGCATTTCTATAGTATCGCTGTTTCATTCATGAAACTCAGCAGCCAATCATCGCATGGGAACATTCTCAGTAGCCATTAGAGGCCAAGCTGGTCTGAAAAGCCAGAGTCAGGGGAAATCTGAATTGCCAAGGGACATGCGCAAGTTTGTCATCTCCTTCCACAGCTATCTACATGAGCCTCCACATGAGTCGCAGCCAGGTGTTTTCAAGTGGGAGATATTGCCGGACAACGTGCACACTGATCCCAGAATCAGGTATAATTCCTGGGTACATTTTTAGGGGACCGACACAACGCCGGACCCCAACTACCTAGGCACTGTTATGACACACAATTCCTCAGCAAAATCCCCCTTGAAACTCATGCCCTAGCAATCCCTGCTCGCTGGCATGCTCGAAAGATAAAAAAACACATCAACTATTTTATTGCAGACAGTATGTAAAACAATATACTGTTACTGGTCCAAGAGCTAACTCTCTTGAACCTTCTATACGGATCAGGGTAACCAAACATGGGCTCAACCTTTATTTGAGAGCCTGATTGCCCCTACGTCACAAATAAGTCTTACTACATCGTATGTTAATTGAAGTTAGGCACATAGAGACATTAATCAAGCATACTGTTGAATTTAAATACAAGTTTAAATTAAGAGTGTTTCACTTCGTAAAAACTGCTGCTATTATATATATATATATATACAGTGTTCGACAAACTATACATTGCTCGCCCCGGGCGAGTGGAGTTAACCCCCGGGCGAGTAAATATTGGCCCAAGCAGCAACGTTTGGTACTAGGTGGCGAGTAGATTTTTTTGTGATTTGTCAACCACTTGATATTATATAGATATATATATATATATATATACAGTTTCGACAATTCTATTCATTTACACGCCGGGGCGGGTGGATTTAACCCCCGGGCGAGTAAATATGGCCCCATGCAGCTCCTTATGGCCGCCCAAGCAGCGCACGTGTTTTTTTTAAATTTTCCTGCTCGCGCTGAAATTTAGGTAGCGCCAGTATCTGAGCATTTCTGTTCCTGGTGTATTAAACATATCTGCCGAAGGTGTCGCTCTCCCAGTAATTCCACAGGTCTCTCGCTACGCCCAAAGAGCACCAATGTACCCGTCATAGCGGTGCGCCGCGCGACAGACAGATACACCCGCGCGCCCTCCCTCCTCCTACAAACTCTAGTGGCTTGGACCGGCCGTCCGGAGCTGCAACGTGTCCCCCCTCCCGAGTCTTAGCGGTTCGCCAACAGGCCGCATGTCCTAGCGTGGATCGTGGCCGTGTGAGCGATGCCGGGCGGCAGCCTGTTGCCAGACAGGGGTCCCGGGGGG
>WSYH01016406.1:0-13069 GCA_036426205.1 Ascaphus truei
CTAAACGTTGTCCCCTGCATGTAATGCGCAGAACAGCCTGCACTGCATATACTGTACATGAGATACTTAACCCTTTTTTTTTTTTCGCTCGACTCTAATCTGAATGATTTGCTAATTGGTTTGTAATTAGAGAGATATTTGTAGCAGAATCCCATGTATGTTCTTTTTACCTTTTTAGATACCGTTTTGTGTAATAAAAGATATGAGATCAGAAGGGCTTCCTGTTTGCACTCGTGTTTTGGCAGAAGTGTATATGTGACCCTATAAATCTCCCTCACACCTGGCTTGGCAGTGTGACACTAGTGCAGCGACCTGGGGAAGAATCACTGAGCTGTTAGCAATAGATACAACGGATAGAAAAGACACTACACATAGGTTGGATTAAAGAGAGTATTTTATTGAAATAATGAATCTCTTTGCTGGTAGGGGCCTGCAGCACATTGCAGAGCAATATAGTAACACGCAGAGCAATGCACTGCAGGCCCCTCCGGCAAAGAGATTCATTATTTCAATAAAATACTCTCTTTAATCCAACCTATGTGTAGTGTCTTTTCTATCCGTTGTATCTATTGCTAACAGCTCAGTGATTCTTCCCCAGGTCATTGCACTAGTGTCACGCTGCCAAGCCGGGTGTGAGGGAGATTTATAGGGTCACATATACACTTCTGCCAAAACACGAGTGCAATGACCTGGGGAAGAATCACTGAGCTGTTAGCAATAGATACAACGGATACCCTGTTGGAATCCTTGAGACGGAGTTAGTGGGGTCTGGAAGTAGGGGGGCTTAGCTGTCCCTAGTCACCTGAGTTCGCTAGGGGTAGGACGCCGAATGGTTAGCCTGTTAACAAAAGGGTCAGGACTCTCCTGGGAGAGGGTCTGCAACTGATGCTGTTACGTCGCAAAGAAGCGGGTAGACCGGGTCCCAAGTAGTACTGCCTGGAAGTCCCCAGAGGTACTCTAGGGCCATTCCAGATCACTTACGCGGACGGGAGCACAGACTGGGATGGGAGTAAAGGAGATACATTATTACACTGATTAGAGTTCGTGCTCTAGCCTGGTAATGGTTAGGTGTCAAACACACGAGTTAAGGACTCTTATGTTAGGTGACATCAAGGTGGTGGCTACAGAGAGGGCGCAGTTATTGTACGGATTGGTAGGCATGCCCGCGAGAAGCCGGAGGCTCCATGGTACAATAATCCAGTATACAGTGAGCAAGAAGCGACCGTCAGAATGGAGGCATCTGCAAAGAAGCTAGAAGGTCCAGGATGCCCGGGAATGAGCGATAGGAAGACAAGTCTAGCGGAGATGACACTTGTGTGGGTTTGTTTATGGAATGGGCTGGTGAAAGCACGCGTGGCTGCGCCGTGTTGTCATGCCTATGTTACGCGTAAGATACGTCCCCTGAGAATAGTGAGGACGACAGTCCTTTGCGAGAATGTTGGAGGAACGAAATGGACTTTTTGTTTACAAGAAGCCCGAATAAACAAACATCCTAACGCTACCTCACGCAGGTGCAAATTGAAGAAGGACAGTACTTTACCAAAATGGAGGTTCGCACCAAATCAGCAAAGCGTTCAACCCCACACAGGGACAATACGCCGCGTGGTGCGCACATGCAGCAGAAAGTCTTGGCAACTTTGCAGTTTGGGGCTAATTGTTTGGCCAGGGATTGGCGGCAACGATGAAGACTCCACGCTTAACGCCAGGTTGGGAGTTTGTGTTGCGAAGCTTGAGCCGGCGCCCTCAATGGCCTTAGACTCAAGTACTAAGCTCCTACCCAGTGCTGGTCATCTACAAAGGCGGCGATGACAAAAATGCCCCCCGTAGTTTCAACCAGTGATGTATGGAGTGGGTGATCCTTCAGTTTCCACTTATTTCCGATGGGAAGGAAAGTGGTGTTGAAGTGATTTGCTGTCTACCATCCCTCGCACTCAGTTTTTTGCGAAGAGTCCATTGAAATCAATTACAGACCGCTAGGTGTGAACTAGGTGTGGCTTTTTTGGGCATTTCTTCGCGTTTGGGTGACCATGGCTGGAGCAAGCGGCAGATAAGTGGAAGCAGAGTCCCTGTGATATCCACCCACCCCCCCTATTCGGCTCTCAGGAAGCTTCCGCTGATTAATCCCTCTTGTAGAGGGTGTGGAGTACCTTGGTCTGTCTCCGGCGCGCAAAGTAGGCAGAACTGCCTGACGGAAGCCGTGGTCTAGTGATGCTCGAGCCCCCCTCCCCATTGTGTACTGCAATATTGGGCCTAAGGACGACATTTAGTGCCTGTAAACAAAACCGTGGGGATGAAAGATCCTAACCCCCCGGATGGTCTGGCGGCGGAGACTTCCGTGTGCACTGTGGGAAGTGTGATGTTGCATGTCTCCGCGTAGCAGGAAATCACGCAGTGTTCTTAAGGGCCAGGAGAAAACCTAGCCCATCGTAGAGTGACCGGAATGGAGGCCTGCTTATCCGACTGTGCCCTAGCTATACTGGTAAATACGCTACTCTTATTCATCCCTAGACTTTAAAGATTAGAGTCCTCGGACGAGGAGTGTGGCCAGGCTGGCAAGAGGCAAAAGCAATGACTTGTTTGCGGGAGTTACCAAAAACTAGTTGTATTTTAATTCCGTGGGCGAGATTGGCCTATCCCTCGTGGTGGTGGGATACAACGGAGGGTAGTGCGAGTGTCTGCCATTGAACCCAACAGCCCGCCGGGGCGGCGCGAAGCAGAACCCCGATCCCGGAGTCCCTACTGGATCCGTGGTGACTAGCGGTTCGTTAAAGGAGGGTCGATCCACGCGGCCGACCCTTCTTAGATGCATTATGTTAACCGTCCTTGCTCACCGCATATTCCTTGTGGGTTGGAGTTTGAAACGTAAGAGCGGAGTGCGCTAGGGTCAGTATGCTTGACCGGCGCAGCAGAGGGGCGTTGTCCTAATGTCCTCTGTTGAGGAAGAGGTCTCGATTGGGGACCCAACCGCAAGATGGTTGGCGTGCGCAGCTACGTGCGTGTCCAGAGCAGTTTCTTCGGGGCGACGAACTAGAGCGTTGTGTCAAAAGAGGGTGGGCAGAAAAGGGGGTCGACTGGGGGGTGTAAGACGCCAATCTGGCGTACGAAATGGGGTAAGACAAGGAAAAAAAAAAATCAAAAAGGGATGGTGGGGAGGTGAAACGAGAAAGATCAAGGGGAAGGGGCCCGAGCCACACAACAGAATTCACTAAGGTGAACAGACATGTAGGGGTGAGGTGGAAAAGCGGTCGAAAAGGTGCTGGGGTGAAAAAAAGAGGGAAGGACCGGATAGCGAAGGAGGCTCAGCTGCCGAAGAAAGAATAAAGCTTTGTGGCGGACGTGAGTCAGGTATATGCAGAGGAGCAGGCCGTGACCTGCCGGTACCCTACCGTCTCTTGAACTGCAACCCCCCGGCCCGCACTCCATCCCGCCAATCCGTTTCTACCCGATCTTTCGCCTACTTTGAAGAGAAATGGATGTGTCTAGAATGAGCCAAAAAAACCGGGGACAAGGGGCGTCCTGTTGGCACACTGGTGGTAAGAGCTCCCCAAGGGCACTAGTCAAATCCGTCCTGTCCCTGTCTACCACCTGTTCATATTGGCGTTTGGCAGAGACAAACCTGCACTAGCCTGGGGGTGTGGATGTCAGGGGCATTCCCGGGGTCCCTAACCGTAAGAAACGGACTGGGAAGTCTGGAAACTGTGGAACTTCGCGGATGAATGGGTCGGGAGTTGGGAGGGAGGATTTTCCCGACGGAGGGTCCGGTAACCTGGTCAGTGTAGCAGCACTAGTATTCCGGGCTGAGTATCACGGGTGGACGCAAGCCTAGTCACAGGCGGGTTACGGAAAGGGTTGCGCCATCGGAGGGTACTGTCAGGGGTATCATCGTGTGTGCGCTGAAGGAGAAGAGCCACTAGAACCCAACTCAGTCAGGGAGTTAAATCGGAAAAGCTAGGTGTGGGGCACCATTATATGAGGGTTATGTTTCCACCGTGGAAAATAGCCGGCAGACCCCCTGTTTCTATTGCCTGCGCAAAAAGAGGGAAATGGGGTGTTGAGGACCATTGGTGGGCTCCTGGGTGATTTTGAGACGATATGAGCCCTTCTGGCAAGGAGTCTACTATGGTAAGGTGTGGGGAACAAAACGCTGAATACAATTATTGTCTTATTTCCCGTCTAAAGGGCCTTTGCCGCGCGTTAGCTTTAATCCGATGTGGCGTCCCGATGGCGCTCCCTGTGCCCAATGGGGTGTTAGCGCCACTAAACACCGCAACAGCTCCCCCAACGCTACGCACCTCGGCCCTATCTTTTCCCCCCTCTCCCTTCATCAAACCCACCAGGGGCCTTTTCCCATTATCTTTCTCTGAACGGGCCTATTGCAAGCCAAATAATAAAAAAGGCCCATGGGCTTTGATACCCATATGTCCCCTGGAAACCTCTGATTAGGGGAAATAAGGAGCAATGCGAGAAATGTGGCTTTCGCCTAATGACGGTATCTGACTAACTATATCTCTTAATACCTCTTTGTACTCCTTTCCCGGTGTTTCATCAGTCTGGAGTGGCAGAAGGTCTCCCAAACTGATGCTGGTGCCTGGAAAAAATCGAAGTGGGCTAAAACGAATGGCATTTATATGCATCAAGGTGTGATTAAATTGTATAATGAAGGCGAGGCTTGCCCCGAAGAGTTTTTTAGTGTGACAGTCCACCGTGCGATAAGTTCTGGATGTTTTTTTCCCTCAACAAGCACTGATAAAAAAACCACCACTGTTATTTTTCCCTCTTATAAGTGTTGGCAGTTTATTTTTTTCTTTCAATTGCATCTTGGCGTCGTCTGGATAGTGGACATCAAGGGATGCGCCTGCCTCCTGAAATGTATATAAGGCCTACAAACACAAGCAGTAAGTGATAGTGTTCCAGCAAGCTGTGGGGTTGTTGGGGATAGTTTGTAAATTGCGCTGCTATTAAGGGATGTGTAGGAACACTTTGTGACGCCTAGTGGGGAAGTAATAGCGGTCCTAGGTTGACGCTTATCAGCCTGCTAAAAGGCCACTCTGGGTCCCAACCATGTGACTCAACTGGCACAGAGATGATCTCCGCCTAGGGAGAAGATTGAATCCCACTTCCCTTTCTTTAGTGGGCTTTACCACTGGGCGAAGGGACAGGCACGGAGAGATGTTTCGGCTTATAGGCATGCAGAGCTGCAATGGGCAAGTTTCTGCTTACAGGGTCAAACCGTCTTACAATAAAGTATGACCTGTTAATGGATAACCGCCCCACGTGTGAGTGTGAATATTATACTTCAGCAGTGGTGGCACCAACCAAGAAAGGAGTTTTCCTCAACCATGAACCATCTCTACCTGCGAAAGCACAGATGTCCTGATGAGGTGGAGGCGCTGCAGCATGAATGGTAAGTTGTATAACTGCGCACGTTCCACTACCTCAGAGCCAACTGCCCTGCATTGGGGAAAATCGCGCGCCTCGGATAACCACTCACATACTTGCTACTCGCTTGCGTTTCCCCTTTGTTCCTCGCTACCTTAAATTTATTCCCGCACCACCCACCTGAACCAATACACGTAAAATGGTGGTTTGTGGTGCTGCTAAGTACCCGGCGCGAATGTGATATTTGGGGGATGGGGGGGGGGGGGGGGGAAACCCTTATAAATATCAAAGCAGCAAGGAGATGATGCATCCAGCGCAAACCAGGTACCATGGAGGGCTATTCCACAACAAACTATTCACAACGAACAACAAGCACGAACAGGGACCTGCTTCCTCTCGTCGTGGGGAAGGGGAGATTGGACGAAAGAGTCATGGGTCGAATAGAAAAGTAACAGAGATTTGGGGGGTTTGGAAATTAAATCAGTCAGAGACTGATTGGTCGAGGGAAATTGGGGGAAATAGTAGCGTATTGGATGGAACAAGTAGGTAAAGAGTAAGAAGACAAAGGGAGAGAGGAGCGAGTTGGGGACGAAGAGAGGAACGGGCGTCTGAGTGAGAGTATAGTATCGGTGCGAGTAATATGGCAAACAGGGGCTGCGGAAGGGGGAGGATCGGAGGCTGATAAAAGCGGAGGGAGATACAAGGAGGGGTAGGTAAGGGAAAAAGAGGTACGAGCGGCGGGAAGAGATAATGTTGGAAAGGAAATTGTATGGGAGTATAATGTTAGCCCGTAATAGCACAAGGAGACGGGCAGGATGGCTAGAAAGGTAGGTGGTATGCAGGAACAACATAAGAAGGGAGAGGATGGTCGAGGCGGACCACAAAAGGTAAAAATAAGCACTCAAGAAGCAAGGGCCAAAAGAGATAAAAGGAGGGGAGGGCAAGATAAAAACGGGACGGGATGAAGGAGGGACCGAAAAAGGAACTCTGGATCAGGAAAAGCGAAAGTACGGGAAGATTGTGCGGAAGGGCTGGGACGGTGGGGACAGCGGAGGAAAAGGGCGTAGACAAAGGGTGTCGGATGAAAGGGGATGAAAGAGGGAGGTAGGGGGAGAGAAAATCGTACAGGAAGGGAGAAATTATACGGAGTGAAAAGGAGCGGAGGAGGGGAGACACATAGGGTCTTTGGAAGTGTAGAAAGGGAAGGGGAGCGCGGCTAGGGAATAGAAGGAAGCTACGGCGTTTAGGATGAGCGAGAAGAAGGAATACTGGTTGGACGAGGTGGTGAACTGGCGGGGGCCGGGGAGGGGGATGGGGCACATTAGGAGCCGCGTATGAGGGAGACGGGAAAAGCGAGAGGAGTGTAAGAAGAGAGGAAGGGAGGGGGGGGGTAGGAGTAAGGAAGCCAGAAAGGAATGGCTGGATTGAATGAATGGGGAGAAGGAATGAAAAACAAAAAAATAGAAAAGAGGGAAGAATGGTTGGCTAAGGCAATAAAGAGGGTTGCGGGTGCGGCCGGCTAAAGAGAGGTGGTGTACGGGACGAGGAGGAGAGAGAAGGTTATAGAGGTACGGAGAGGCAAGGAGGGGGAGGAGCGGCGGATATAACAGTTCCCTATTTCGTCGCGCTACACTTTATTCCTTAGCGGCCGCGCCCAAAACGACTTACCAACCACCATTCCGCAAGTTTCTCCCCCCTCTATGTCCCTCGAACGCTCAAAGAGTTATCCTTTACTTCGCTTTTCGCCGCTCCTGACCTTTTAGCCCAATGTTTCCACTTAGACAACAGCGCTTACCCAAAGGACAACTTCTGACGGACCCGTCTAACTCTAGAGGCAAGCTGATGAGCCCGGATCTTCCTTTGCGTCTTTTACTTCCCTTCCCGTCCTGTGTAACTCTTCCAATTACATGCAACTTCCTGCAGAGCACTAGGCAACGCCTGTTATTAAGCGTTACGCGCCAAGGGGGGAGTTCCACTGCTGAGAGTTTTAGGGAGTTACTAACTCCCACTCAGCGACGTTTCTATGTCTCTGTGATAACTCCCCCCTAGACTGCTGGGAACCAGAGTGTAACAGCAATGTATTTTCCTGGTAAAATATTTTATAAATAAAACCATGGACCTCGGAGAACCGTGAGACCCCCACCCCCCCCCCCCCCCTTCCCTTCTATTCTACACTTGGCGTCCAAACCCCCCCATAGAACCAATCATAAATACCCAAACCGAGTCTGGCGGTGCGAGCCGCGCTTTTATTAAAACTTCAATTAACCTAATAAGTGCCCCAACCCCTCCAGAAGTGCTCGCTCATTTGGGTAAAGGCCAAAGGTACCCCGGAACCAATGGCGTAATCTCCCCCCCTAGCCGGCCCCCGGCCGTCTGGCGTATAATGGGCCCCAGGAACGCACACGTGTAAATAAGCCGCGGCCCACTCGCCACTCCCAGCGATCTTATATTTTTATTTCTGTTATTTCATTTTCATGGTTTATTTATTCTTTTTTTTATTTTGTAACACACGTAACAACCAACATATTTGCCGAGTATCACAATAAAGGGCAGGGTGGGCACTCTCATGGCAGGGCGTAGACTGACCCCCCGCACCCTGTCTAATTCTAACCTCCCTGGCTTCTCCCTGCCGTGTCACCATCACTGCCAGAGGGATTGAGCCATGGGGGACGTGTCCACACTCCACAACGGTAACAGAGAGCCTAGTCCCTCTGGTCCAATAGAGCCCGGGTCACCCGAGGGCTCAAGGGGCTCTTTTCTGGGTTATTGTTTGAAGCAATCTACGCTAGGGAATATTTTAGGGGTTCCCCTGAACACAGCCACATTAGGGTCCTCCCCTGACACGAAAACATTAGGGGGTCCTCCCCAGACACAGAAACATTTAGGGTCTCCCCAGACACGGGAGAACGTTAAAGGGTATCTCCATCACAGAAAGAACATTTAGGGGTCCTCCAACACAGAGAGAACATTTAGGGGTCTCCCTAACAGGAGAACATTTAGAGTGTCTCTCCAGACCCAGAGAGAAACTTTAGGGTTCTCCCCAGACAAGAGAACCATTCGTGGTCTCCCCATGCCAAAGAAGAACATTTAGGGGGCTCCCCCTGACACAGAAAACATTTAGAAGGGGTCTCCCGACACAGGGAGAACATTTAATGGGTTCTCGAGACAACCGAAGAACATTTAGGGGTCTCCCTAGACACCGAGAGAAATTTAGGGGTCTCCCCAGACCCGAGCACACTTTCGTGTCTCCCCCTGCAAAAAAGAACATTTAGGGGGTCTCTCCCGACAGAGAGAAAATGGAGGGGGCTCCCAGCAGAGAACCGCACACACTTAGAAAGACCTTGACCCCGCTGCCTACTACCAAGCGTCCGCTGTTGCGGCGCTGCAACGGACGAGAGTCCTCGCCTTCAATGGCGCCGGGCCCCACTTCGAGGGGGGCTGCCAGCGCTGGGTGGCGAGATCGATACGGCACGCCCCCCCGGCGGTTTCACAGCCCATGAGGGTTGTGGATCCCCTCCCCTGTCTGCCGGGGACGTCATTTGCCTCGCAGCCTAGCCGCGTAAGGGTGAGGAGTCCCTATCTCTTCTGTGTGCCGTACCGGACGTTTAGAGTTGGGCGCATTTCCAAGAGGAAGGGTTCAAGATGGTCAAACACCGCTTAGTGTGTAGACCCGACGAACAAAAGGAAAAAAGCGCTGCCGGGACGCTTCAGATAAGCGGTCCTAGACAAGCGCCCGCAAGCAAATAATGGTCTGCTGTCAGGAAGGTCATGGCGGAGCCGGGGGGGCAGTAAACGTTAATATCTTCCTGCAGTTCCTAATAAGCGCATGTGGTGTTCTCTTCCTCCGTGGCACTGTTGCCCAGTAGGAAAGGTTACAGTAATCTCTCAGGGTGAGTATCTACACAACAGTGTATAACGCCGAGGCCAAGTAGGAGGAACTAAGCATGAGACGGCAAGCGTCAGTGTTCTTCAGAAATAATCTGGCAGAGGCCCAGACACGATGAGAAAGTCGGGTGGAGGAGCTGACCAGGTCAGAGCAGGAGGATCCGTGTTTTCCTCCATCTGTGATCTTCAAGACAGAGACGTTAATGACAACGATGGGTGGAAGAAAGGAGGCTCCGAAACGCGAGAGGTAGAAAGGACAAAACAAGGTAAACAGCTTAAGCGAGCAAGCTTACGGCGGGATCCCTGCACATCATCCAAATACCACCTACAAGAGAGGGCGGCGCTCTGCGGGGCCCCCCGCCCGTCGTCCACGTACGGCTGGGGCTGAGAAGCGTGTACCTTCCTTTTATCGGCACGGACCGCGGGGGGGACTGAAATGGGGTAGGGTTTAATATTTCCAGGTGTTTACCAAATCACCTTTTTTTAACCCCTTGTTGGGTTGTCTGGCTTTTATTTGCACTTTTCCTGATTCTGTCACTGATACAGGTTTCTATATGCATCACTTCTCTGTGTGTATCCACTGTCCTCTTTTCTTATTACCCTTCCGTATGTCCTGTTCACTTTGTTATACTAGATCTGTCCCTTTCTGTTCCCTTTTGAGTGTATCGTTGTGTCCTTCAATGTCCGCTGTATGTCTATGTGTTTTGCTAAGACTTTCACTTGCTACAGTGCTATAGTCCTACAAAAGGTGTGTTGGTAGATTTTTGTGGTGTATAGGTGTGTGTGTGTTGAGATAGGGATGTGTGTTTTTTAATAGAGCAGAGAGAGAGAGAAGCCGGCACAGCGTTTCGTTCCTATATATACACACACACGTTCCTTCTCCTAACAACTGCAGGAACGGAGTACCAACAGGTTTACTCCTTAAATAGAAAACGCAACAGTCAGTCATATTTCACACTCCCACGAAAATACCACAGATGATTACCTTGTATAAGCACAGACACCACTACAGATATATATACATTCTCATACACACACACACAATCATACTTCTCATTATGGCTTTACAAACACTTAATGTCGACAGTAACACAAACTCAACTCAGAAACACACCCATGGTTTTATACACACATACAGCATATGCTCCCGCTCATTCTCAACACACAACGCACACTCTCGTGTAACAAAAAAAACCATGCTTATAAAAACACATATTAAAAAAAAACAACAATGCATATAAACAAACCCCAGTGCATTTAAAAAACAATACATATAAAAAAACATAATGCACAAAAAAACATGCATATAAAAAATAGCCCATGCATATTAAAAAGCTCCCATATATATTTAAAAAAACCCAATGCATATACCACCACCCCCAATACTTAAAAAAAAGCCAGACTACCTTTGGATGGTCATGCCTGGCCGGTGTCTGCGGGGGCCCTGCCGTGCTGCAAGTTGGGCCCGACCTCCTGGCCAGGCCCGTCTGCAGGTACTTCTCCGCGGCCGGGTCCCCTGCTCTCCCCTCAGCTTGCAGGTCTCCGTCTGTCCCATGTGCTTTTTATAACGCTGGCGCGCCACAGCCGTAGACTGGGCTTAGCTTATACTTGGCCGCTAACAAGAGTGCGCCGCATTGGAAGCTCGGTGTGGGAATGGAAAAAGAGGCCTGCAGCTGAGGGAGATCCTGGACCCCCCGCCACGATAGGATTGCAGCTGTCAGTCTAGAGGTAAGCCCCAGCTTGCGCGCCGCCGGTGGCCCCCCACAGACACCTGTCCTTGCTATCCCCCGGCTATCTCCCCCTGGTCGGGGAACGGCCTTGAAGGAGTCTATTACGCCGAAGCGTTGCTAACATTGTCGAGCCAACGTTGGGTTTGAAGGTGTTACTGTTTGGATTGCGTTGACAATTGGCTTAACCGTCAACCACCCCCCCCCCCCATACAGAACCAGGACATGTATAGGATTGATGAATACATGTGATCATGATACTATCCATCCTCTGTATCATAGCATGGGAGCAGTTGGACAGCGAGGAGAAAGAAAAAAAAACGCCACTTCACGGGTAAATGGGAGGGCGGAGCTGTGAATCTGCCGCAACACACGGTGCTATAGCTGTATCTATTTATGGGTACAGACAAAATAAAAGAGATCAGATTAAGGAGAGATAGACTGACAGGAGAGAGAAAGAAAAGGCAGAGGTAGGGGAGACTTCTCGTCCAAGTTGATGAAACAAGCTGTCCACATGGACACCTCTCTGGGAAAACCTTCCACTACCCCTGTGACATTACAACCTCCACCGGAGGGGGTTCCTGCGTCTGTGGGAGTGTGTGTAATGTCCTGGGGAGGGGATAAACTGAGTTCTGGGGAGCGGTATATAATGGGTACTACTGGGGTGGGCCTGGGGAGGTGGAAAACGGGGTAATGGCCGTGGGGGGTGGGTATAACGGTTTTATTGGGGGGGGGTATAAGTGGGCACGGAGCTCTTTGCTATACAGAGTATCACTGTCCCCTGGTTACAACACTTCATGCTCTCCTGCAGATCATGACCGCACAGGTGGTACGCTTTGTGCACCAGACGACCGAGGCGGGCTAATGGGCGGACGACGAGGCAAACCGTCCGAGACGATAAACTGATTCTGACGACAAGTGGGGTGACAGGTGGAAGGCAGATGTGTGAGGATGTGGTGCTTCCCTATCTCAGCTGGGGATAAGATCGCCCGGAGCAGGTAGCAGAGGGGCCATCCTTGACAATAATTAGGGGTATTCTAGGGGCCCTGAGAAGGATTTTGACCGCAGGAGGGAGATAGAGCATAAAGCTTCTGACAGACAGGCACTTGAGAGAGAAAAAGCACTGGCAATGCCTGGTTTTTGGGGCGGTCGCAGGAGGGGATTTTTAAATTTGTGCGCCCCAGTTGTATAAAAAATAATAAGATAACAAAACCATAAACAGTGCGGTAGCATCGGGCTGCATGGGTTCGAACTCGCACCCCGCAACGCAAAATAAAAAGCTTAAATATGGACCAAAAAAAAAATAATTTAAAAAAATAATAAATAAAATAATAGAGGAAAAAATATAATGATTATTATTGCGCCCCAGGACCTCTGCTCGCTAGGCGACCGCCTACTGGCCGGGCCTGCCCTGCGAGGTATGCGAGAGGAGAGGGGTGAATGGATATAATTGCAGGGTGATGGGGGATCAATGATTTTATACACAGGGCACAAGGGCCCCATCACCCGCATCTTTATATACTGATGTGCCCCTGTGTATAACAACGCTTATCTGTGCTGCTCTGCTTCCTCTGATCTCACTGCGCAGTGGATCCAGGGACCATCCGATCGCCATGAAATGGTGTCAGGAGGAATTTTTTTCTCCCATTTGCACAGCAGGGTTATGTTTTCGCCTTCCTCTGGATCACAGCAACAAACGGCCCTTTGTGGCTGAATTATCATTGAGATCTTTATACACCCTGCATTGGTCTTCACTCCTTTGCTTCGGAGGGGCCTGCAATTGCATTGCTCTGAGGTCCTATATCTTCTGCAATGTGCTGAAGGCCCCTACCAGCAAGAGATTAATTATTTAAATAAAAACTTCTTTAATTCCAACCTAATTTGGTATGTCCTTATCTATCCGTTGTAAGCTCTTGCTAACAGCTTCAGTGATTCTTACCCAGGAACGCTGCACTAGTTGTCACGCTGCCGAAGCCCGGGTGTGACGAAGGTTTATTAGGGTCACATATACATTCTGCCAAAACCGAGTGGCAAACAAGAAGCCCCTCTGGATCTTTCATAGATCTTTTAAATTACAT
>WSYH01016407.1:0-13069 GCA_036426205.1 Ascaphus truei
TCTGACTACTTATCATTGTGGTGCTGTACCTGTTTGGCAACCAGGAGGGCTGAGCTTCCGCCACGGGGAACCTGGGGTATATACTTACACTCGGTGCAGCGCCTCCACTGATGAGGGATCCCAACGTGGTGGGAGTGTGCCCTCACCAGAACAACCATACAGTACCTACACACAATGTGAATAAACAGTATTTACTGAGCATGAACGATAACTTCAATGAAACTCTCTTTGCATAACATCAATACATCATAGGAATAACATGGCATCACCCTGAATGCATACCAGCCTCTCACCCACATGTCTATCATCACATCACCCTCAGTCCCATTGATAATGATGTGCTTTATCCCTTGAGTGTCCACAACAATAAGGTGAGTGTGAATATGAGGGACAGCGCTTCCCTGTGTTGGGGCCCAGTGGTGCACTTTTATACTACCTCCCTGATCACTGCTCCCGATCAGGATAATCCTTGGAACTCAGCAACACTGCACAGTGATCCCACGCCACAATGCGCTGCTCTCTGCAGGAATGGATACACACGCTGACTCCACAGGGAAGTGATCCCCAGCTGGAATGATCCTTTGCCACAGTCTCCTCTATGGAGTCAGATACTCTTTCTGCACTCAGGCTGCACGGGCATTCAGGCACTGTCCTGCAGCATGTCTCTTCCTCTCTGAGTATGGTGAAGGAGTCCTGTCTTAAGGCAGTCCCTAAAACATTCAGCTATTTCTCTACAGTGTCTCAGGGGACTAACTGGGCCCTGGGAATATACCTCCACCCTAGCCCCTGCATGCAGAAGATCTCTTGCTGTCTGATCCCAGACTCTGGCAGTTCACCACATGCAACTGGCACTGGTGATATTACACACACTGTATAACTTAGAAAGCAACCCCCCTTCTTCCTATGAGGGGCCTTTCACTGACACAGTCAAAGCTAACTGCGGTGGCTGCATTCAAAGCCACACTGTCTCTTCTTGTCAGAGCACACAGCACTGCAGCTGTGTCACCGACTAGACGTACACTCACCTAAGGGTAGGGTCCCTACCTAAGGAGCCTTCCCTATGAACTTACCCACTAACCTAGTGGGGAGTGGGGCCTACCTGGGGTCTGGGGGTCTGGGGTCTGGGGGTTACCTGGCCTAGTGTAAGAGCCACTTGCTCCTTACACACTTCCTCCCCTTCCTTCTCCCAGCTCCAACTGACTAGCGTGGTCTCTGCAACATTGTATCCTTCTCCAACAGGAGAAGCTGCAAACTCTATTTGCTGGCTGGCTGCACGTGATGTGGGTGAAAGGGCAGTCCCCAGAGGCTGCTGGGAATTGTAGTCCACTTAGGACCTCTTTAGCATTGGGACCGCGTGCGCTATCTTTACTGCGCCTGTGCAAAGCTGTAATGGCCGCCGCTATGCTTAACTGCGCCTGCGCGACCTTGGGGAGTCCCTGCACTACGGAGCGCCATCACTGCCCCTTCGCGCTCACTATATTGGCCGTCGCATCTGCGCATGCGCGAGCCTCCGTGCCCGTGCGGACATAACAAAGATGGCGGCGCCGTGTCTCTGACGCCACCGGGAGGACTCTTTGGGGACCTGGCTACATATATATATATATATATATATATATATATATATATATATATATATACATATATGAATATTTTTTTTCACTAAACTGTTATAAATCTGTACTTACAAATGTTTTATTTAAAATGAATTCATTATATCAGAACTTTCTGTAAATGTGGTTTAAAAACTCCAGCTGCAATGTTATGAGAGGAATATTCTCGAGTAATATTGGCTTGGCCTATCGAAACAGGTTTAAGCAACTTGTGATTAGACACCAATGATACCCAGACAGATGGACTTTAATGTAAGCTGCCAAAACATCATGCATGTGCATAAAGAGTGAGTGTTAAGGGCAAGTGTCCCAGAAAATGTAAGAAGCCTTCTGTCCTAAGGTTACATGAATATAGTTATGTTTATGCCATTTTTATTTCAGCACTAATTCTGATTTGTATTTTATATAAATGACATTGGACTGCTTGGATTTCACTGCATATCACCTGTATTGACTTAAAATAGTTTTGATTTTGTATTCAATTTATCATTTATCATCATATTATGATTTTTAGACATGTTTTTTTTTTAATTTGCATCCTTTACTTCTTTGAGTTCAATGACAACCAATATCAGGGAGATAAGGAAATCAAAAAAGGTGATATAGTTAAAGAGGTAGAAACAGCTGCGGCAAAGTACAGAATTATACATACAATAATAGTAATTTCTCTATTACAAATGGAACCGAGATACTGTATTAGTGTTTAAGGCAACATGATTGGTTGGTTTGTAATTCCTTCCCTTTAAGGGGACATCACAGCAAAAACAAAACAAAAAACAAAAGGGAAGGGAAGGAACCACATAGTACAACAACCAATTTAGTTTCTTGATGTAACATATGATTACATCACTCTTGATTGAGAGGTCATTCTCAACCAAAAGTGATGGATGATTTCATGGTACATCCACCAGTAGGATTAGTGGATGTACCATGTGACTGTCAAATGTGACATCACAGGCCTTATATAAAGTCTGGTACGTCTCATTTCACAGGAAGATGAGCAAGAGGCAACATCTGGAAGAAGTACGAAGAACAGAAAGAAGACCTAAAGAAAGAAGAAGAAAGAATAACTAATCACCGGAGACTACTCTTCAATCAACAGAGGATCCATTGCTTTGGGTCAATTTGAGGATTCATCAAACTTCATCCAGGATGCCATCACATTGGGTATAAACTCTTAGGCCTGGACCTATTTATACAGCTTTTGATTTATTTTTTGATTATTTTTGTGTCATGAGGCAAGGATTATTTTGTGTGGTTTTTGGTGTTTCTTTTTTTCTTGGCCAATGAGCAGGGATTGTTTATTGATTTCATTTTAATGGTTGGGAATCTCCCTTTATTGGATTAATGTGCGGCTGCAGCTGAGGATGAGGAGGACGACTACCTTGATTCCGGTAAGTAACACATTTATTTATTATAGGGTGTTCATTGATTAGCAATGTGGCTACAGTATATAGGTCCCTGTTAAGGGCTTAGGTAGCCAGAATGCCAATGAATGGGTTTAATGCTTAGTATATCTTATTTTATAATGTATTGTAATGTCTATTTTATTTTCCGTATATTTTTATGTTTTACAATGGGTTAAAGTTTTGGGCTTATTTGGCTAATAGGACTTTTGCCCTATATGTGGTGGTGGGGATTACCTTTTTGGGGGCAGGGGGTGGGTGATGGGGGGATTTACCCCAGGTGGGTGGTTAGGCTTCCTGAGGGTAGCAAGAGGGGTTAACCCCTTTATTACATAGCATTTAGTAAAGCATTGCACTAGTAGGTTATATAACCTAGCATATCAATGCTGTGCCCAGACACAGCGCAGCTCCAACTTCACTGTCAAATTGTACTCTAAGCTCACTATGCTGGTTAATAGAATATTATGTGCAACAATGTGTCTTGGCACCAACAATAAAACAAGTGCACTTAGCTGAATTGTAACAATAGTACCATCTGAGTTGAAACATCTAAGTTGCTCGGCATACTGCACCACGTGATGTGTGACATCACCACGTCACTACGCCCTACACGTTTCTTCCCAATACGGGACCGTCAGGGGATTGGCTCATAATGAAGCTCACCTGCAGTCTTTAAATATGGTATCACCTCCATTGGAAGTGATTGTCATATGCGCACACACCCCTGATTAATCGTACTGTTGTGTATAGTCACCATGGAAACGATCCACCAATAGCACGCATCTTAACTCACTTGCGATTGTAAACAAACTAGGATACATATATGCAGAGCTTCATTACAATAAAATCATATTAAAAAGCATAAGAATTGCACAATATTAATTATAGGTATTTATTTAAGGATTTTTAGTTTTTAAATCTTCTGCACAAACATGTTTGCGCTATTGTGTTACTGGAATGTTTGAGTAAAAAGGGAAAATAAATCCATAAACAAATAGGATCTCACCTTGGTAACTTACTGAGATATTGTGGTTAGACATCTAAGTATTTCTCAACAGTTATTCAGAACATTTGTGATTAATATAGAATGTGGACTCTAGAGTTGTAGTCTTTAATGAGTACCTTACATATCAATTCCTGATGACCTATGGCATGTTAAACTTTTTAGATGGGATTAGCCACCATTAGTGATATAAAAATACTTTATAATACTTAAAGATCATTTTATAAGCCATTTAATGAGAGATGCCATTAGCCTCATATGATGAAAAATATACTGTGATTGTCTGATGTTAGGCATAGATCTGGAGGATAAAGAATATAGAATGAGTGTTTATTAAATGAATGGTTTGAAGGTGAAACCCTCATTAAGTCCCAATGACTTCTTGTTTTTAAACAATAGTTCCATTCAGCTTCTTTTTTTAAGTATCTTCAAATCAATATCGCCTCCTCTTAGATTATTTTTCATATGATCTATGTCACAAAAATGCAAGCATTTGACATCCACATTATGTAGAAAGTTAATATGCCGTGCCACTGGTACATCCAGTTCGTTACTAATAGAATTGACATGTTCCAATACTCTACGTCTCAGTTTGCAAATCGTTTTACCAACATATCTGAGTCCACATTGGCATTCAATAAGATAAATCACATTATATGTCCTACATGTTATAAGATGTCTGATGTCATACGATTTGGTCTTATCGTAATTGTTGAAGGTTTTCGTATTCACCATATAGTGACAGGCTTTGCAATTGTTACACTGATATGAGCCTTTTAATGGCGGTGTAAGCCATGTTTTGACTGTTATTTTCTGGTAATGACTGTGAACAAGATCATCCTTAAGGTTTCTCGACCGTCTACTTGTCGTACTTGGTGTTGTTTTCAAAACTTTTGCCAAATCACCATCTGATCGCAAAATATGCAAATACTTAGAAAATATAGATTTGATTTCATTCCACCTTTGACTGTACATACCAATACAGCGTATCTGCTGGTCTAGTTTTAACCATTAGAAAATTCTCCCTGTCACTGTTTTTTGCCTTATTGTATACTATTTTTTAGTCATTGGACTTACATCCCGTTTCAAGAAACCTTGTTCTTAATTCGTCTGACTGTTTCTTATATTCTTGAATTGTCGAACAATTCCTTCTCAGACGTAGGTATTGCCCTGTAGGGATGCCCTTAATTAGTGACCTAGGGTGTTGACTAGATGCAGACAGTAAGCTGTTTATAGAGGTTTTCTTACAGTAAACTGATGTTTGAATCTCATACTGTAGTTAGAATCTTTCTCAATTTGTAAATCCAAGAAGGTGATGCTTTTAATGTTAAACTAAGAAGTTAATTTGAGATTTAATGAATTGTTATTCAAAATTGTAACACATTCTGTAAGTGTACCTCTGTGCCCTTACAAATTATCAGAATGTCATCTATATATCCAGCCATAGCTCAATATGCTCAGTATACAGTATATGACATTCTCATCCGTGAACACATATTCAGCTTCCCACTAATAGGACTTTTGCCCATAATGTGGGGGTGGGGATTACCTCCATAGCGTTTAGTAAAGCATTACATTGCAATGCTTTACTAGACACTAAAGTAGGCAACGGGTTAAGTCGTGTATTTTTATGTATGAACCCCTTTAGTGCCTGACATATAGGGAAATGAAATCCGGAGCGCAAATATTCTACAGGGGTATGTGTAAAAAAATAACAATAGAGAGAATATAGTGTAACTCTGTGAGATCACTTTAACTGATATAAACCAGGTGTAGAGGTATCTCCCTCACATGTTAAGTGAGGTAATCAGGCTTTGTGGTTGTACAAGTAACCAACTTAAAGATGATTCAAGGCACCCTCAGCAAACAGCTCAGCCTCTGAGGAAGCTTGTGGAGTGATACGCAAAGGTGTGATCAGTTTTTGAAATATCTCTGTGCTGTAGAGATTACCAGTTTCAGTTCCTGCTTGTACCTCCATTTGATGACATTATACCTGGAAGTGCCGTAACGGTTGATGCATCCATAGAACAGGGAGTGTGTGCAGCAGCTGGATGCAGACTCTGCTACTGACATGGGTGGTCACAAAACTTATTTTGCATCACTGCTTGTGAGTGTATTACTTTTGAATTCCATGTTATATAAAGCAATATTGCACTATTGTTACTTTTTCTGTTTTCTGTTTTGGGAACTATCCCCCTACCATCTGAATGTTTACTGAGGGTGCTTTGAATCATTTTTAAGTACAGCCGCCGCGAGTGGGGACCCGATGGGGTAATACGGAGGCAGCTGCTGCAGGAGTCAGTCCAGGTAGGGGGGAAACGCAGCGGGGAACGTGTCCCCCGTTTCCTTACAGTACCCCCTCCTGAAGATCGAACTCCGTACAATTCTTACATGGCTTCTGGTGGAAACGCTTGAGTGGTGGAGAAGCACCCAAGATCGCTCTTAAGGCCCGCAACCCTTCCAATGAATGAGAAATTGTGGCTTGCCTTTGGTGAGTCGGGAATCAAGGATGGATTATACCACAAATTCTTGCTGCCCCTGAATAGTGACAGGATTGGGTCTGAGTGGGCGATCAGAAAAGTGAGCATTCTGAACGAACGGTTTCACAAGAGAGACGTGAAAGACCGTGGAGATTTTCATGGATAGTGGTAACTGGAGATGAAAAGCTACCGGGTTTACTCGTGCAAGGATCTTGAAGGGTCCCAAGAAGCGGGGTGCCAATTTTGAGGAAGGTGACTTGACCTTAATATTTCTGGAGGAAAGCCAGACTCTGTCTCCCGGCCTATATTCCGGTGCCTTTTGATGGTGCCGATCTGCTTGATTTTTTTGTTTTAGAACAGCGCCCAGCTCAAAGCCCACCTTTGAGTCCTTCTCAGGAGGCTTGTAGGTTAGCAACCCGAGCATCAGCATCCGAAACACCAAATGGGATGGGGGAGAAGGGGAGGCGGCTGGGATGAAAACCAAAATAACGAAAAAGGGGGTACTCCTGAGTAGATTCGTTCTTGAGGGAATTGATAGCAAACTCCGCCCAAGGTAATAATTCGACCCAGTTGTCTTGGGATTCAGACACGAAACACCTCAGGAATTGTTCCAATAACTGGTTCATTCTTTCAGTTTGCTCGTTGGTCTGGGGATGATAGCCCGAGGAAAACAGGAGAGAGATGCCGAGCTTTTGGGAGAATGCCCGCCAGAAATAAATTGTGTGCCCCTGTTCGAAACAATAGAATGAGGAATCCGGTGAAGCCTGAAGATCTTTTTCGTGAATACATCGGCCAACATGGAAGAATTAGGAAGACCCTTAAGGGGGACAAAATGTGCCTGTTTTGAGAATCTGTCCACTACTACGAGAATGGTATTCATACCCTTGGAGGGTGGAAGTTCCACAATGAAGTCCATAGATATATGCGTCAAAGGACATTCAGGGATGGGAAGGGGTAGAAGAAGACCCGGTGGCTTGTGTCGACTGGACTTACTCTGTGCGCATATTAGCTTTCGTGAAGTCCTGAATATCACTGTTTCTATTCGGCCACCAGAAGGTACATCTGATCAAATCTAGAATCCTCTTGAAACCCGGGTGACCAGCCGATCTGGAAGTGTGACCCTATGACGGTAACTTTGTGACAGGCTATTAATAATACACACCAAAAATATAACTGGGTTGAACTGAACGAGGCTAAGATATGATAAAATATAATTTATTCCTTGAAAAAGGTGAACACACGAGATATACAAATAACAAACAAAATATGCACTTACTTAAAGTTGAAATGATGAAATAATCAGAAAATCCTGATTAGCAGTTCATGCAGCAATCTTGAAACTCACAAAGACACCAAAAACAATAGCCATAGGCTGAGCCTGGTTCTTATACAATTATTTCCCATTGAACACAACCTAAACCCAGCCCCTCTCATAAATCAGTGGTGAAGTTGACAGTTTTCCACAGAGTAAAACTCCTCCACCCAAGGACGTTTAAAAAACTGCTTTTCCTATCTAAATAACTTCATAACTTCAGTTCAGTAATACTTACTGGCACACGAGACATATTAATACATTCCGGCACGCGTGACGCTCCCAATGAGACTAAATATTACCGTGTAATACTAAAATGAAGAGAGATATTAATATCTGTCTCTTAGGACCTGCTAGTCATCATGTGTCTGTAATCGTTATTTGCGGCTCGGTCCCCTGGTTACACATATGTAATTTTTAGCACGTTCAGCCGAGGACATCTCATAATATTCTTATATTTAATAAGGTCACTCATTCTGATATCTCCTTGGGTAACCGCACCCCTGGCCTCCATAACCCCTTGTCAAGCAATCGTTTGAAGCTGGGCCTCGTGTGTAGCGAATATTTGTCACAGGTGCTATATTTCACACCCAATGCCCCAGACATTGCCCTTACCTGTCTCTACCAGCAATATGTGTTAACATACCTCTCTGTACTTTTCACTCCCAACTTCAATCAAGCCTTTTGAAGCCCAGATATTTCTGAAAAGACACCACACATATTTGTATTTTCTTAAACTGCAGCTCATTAACCCCTTAAGCCCCAGTGTGTGTGTGGTGCAGACACTGACACAGAAACAATACATTTATACAGGGGAATAAAAAGTTGGATGGCTGAAGCGAGGCAAAAACACATTACTGGACCCCAGTCCAGTTAACCCCTTGCTTCTCAGGTGAGAGTAGAGGGTGGCCAAATGGGGTGTAACCCCTTTAATTCCAGGCCAAATCCTCTCTCTCATGACAGACCTCATTCCAGGATCTTGTGAAGAAAGCATGGGGCGGCATACAAGAGTCCCTCTGGTACCTCTAACCTGCTGGGGATGTGAGCCTGGGCTTTCACGACTTTATCCAAGATGTCAAATGAATTGGCGGAGATAATGCACTTAGAGGTTAAAATGGTTTTGGTTATTTCGTTGGACTTGTCTATCAGTGGTGAACTGACGTGAAAGAGTATCAGCTTTAATATTCTTGGTGCCTGGAATGTAAGAGATAGTGCAATTGAAGCGAGAAAAAAATAATGCCCAGCGAGCTTGACGCGACCCCAGACGGCAGGCCACCTCGATATACAGCAAATTTTTATAGTCAGTGAGTATGGCTACCGGTTCTCTCATGCCTTCATGGAGGTGCCTCCATTCTTGTAGAGCTAACTTAATCGCCAAGAGCTCCCTATTACCGACGTCATAATTTCTCTCGACCGGGGAGAATTTCTTCGAAAAGAAGCCACAGGGATGGAGCTTGTCTTGGGGAGAAAACCTTTGTGACAGTACTGCGCCAGCTCCGGTATCAGAGATGTCGACCTCGAGAGTGAAGGGGAGGGAAGTGTCTGTGTGGCGAAGAATAGGAGCAGAAATAAAAGCCTTTTTGAGGGCCTCAAAGGCCTCAGGGGTCCATATGGAAGGATCGGCCATTTCCTAGTAAGGGCGGTAATGGGTGCAACTGAAGTAGAAAAATTGCGGATGAACTTCCGGTAATAATTCGCAAACCCGAGAAAACGTTGGATAGCTTTCAGGGAATTAGGTTGTGGCCAATCCAGGACTGCCTTCAGTTTTACCAGAAATAATGTAGCCAAGGAAGGCTGTGGTAGATTGGTGAAAGAGGCACTTCTCCATCTTAGCATAGTGCCTGTTGGCGCGGAGGCGAGAAAGGACTACCCTGGTGTGGCGGATATGTTCTTCCAGGCTCCTGGAAAAGATAAGAATGTCATCCAGATATACAATAACGAAAATATTCAGAACGTCCCGAAAGATCTCATTCATGAACTCTTGGAATACGGCCGGGGTGTTACAGAGGCCGAAGGGCATCACAAGGTATTCATAATGACCGCTGTGCATGTTGAAGGCAGTCTTCCACTCATCGCCCTCTCGGATGCGAATCAGATTGTATGCCCCCCTAAGGCCGAGTTTGGAAAATATATTGGCCCTCTGTAGCCTGTCGAACAGTTCTGAGAAAAGAGGAAGTGGATATCGTTTTTAATTGTGATTTTGTTGAGGTGACGGTAGTCAATACAGTGTCTCAAAGAACCATCTTTCTTCTTTACGGAAAAGAATCCGGCACCGGCCGGGGAGGTAGAGTTTCAGATGAATCCTTTTTTGAGATTCTCTTGAATAAACGAAGACATAGCTTCAGTCTCAGGCAAAGAGAGTGGGTAGGACTTAGATCTAGAAAGAGTGGCTTCGGGAATCAGCTCAACGGGGCAGTCAAACGAGCAATGTGGCGGAAGTACTTCGGACTGTGTTTTATTAAAGACATCCCTGAAATCGAGGTATACTTCGGGGAGAGTAGAGGGAGATGGAACGGAAGTTTCAAGGCCCGTGAGAGTGGTCACGGAAGACTCCTCAGGAACCTTAAAGGAGGAAGTTCACTGAATGGGCAATCGGTCCATCCAGTGAATACGTGGATTGTGTAGCTGGAGCCAAGGCAATCCCAGGATGACCTGGGCCGTGGGGGAGTGGAAGATGTTAAAGGAGATTTGCTCCGTGTGGCTGTCCGTTTTGGAAAGCGTGAGAAGGGGAGTCTCCAAGGAGATGAAAGCTGGTTGTATGGGTCGTCCGTCTATGGCTTCGAGACCAATGGGTACCCTCTTCCTGGTCAAAGGAATTCAATTCTTGACCGTGAAGTTCTGATCCACAAAATTGTCACCAGACCCGGAATCGATGAATGCGGGGGCCGATAACCGGACGTTGAGGGCTTCGAGGACGATGGGCAGTAGAATTCTCTTGGGGAGTTCTTCTTTGAGAGAGGGGCGAGAGGAGATGATACCCAGGAAAAGCCCCTCAAAACTCACTGGGTTTTCTCGTTTCCCGGTCTCAGGGGACTATGTCGTCTAGGTGATCAGGAGAGCCGCAATAATAGCAAATTCCTTCGTTCCTACGGCAAATTCTCTCAGCGGAACCGAGTTGTTGGCTATCAATCTGCATAGGCTCTGGGGTGTCAAGAGCCAGCATGGCAGACGGAGGAGTTCTAGGTGAAATGGGATGGGCATCATTAACCTGGGACGCTGGCGTTATTAACGTCTCCTGGAGCCGCTGGTCAACACGGATGCACAGAGCTATAAGGTCCTCCTGCGAGGAGGGTCGGGGGTTGGCGGCCAGGTCATCATTTAGGGGTTCGGCCAAACCCTGCCAGAAGGCTGCCGAAAAAGCTTCGTCGTTTCAGCGCATATCTGCGATGATAGTGCGGAATTCCAGCGCATATCTTGCTACGACCTGTGACCCTGGGAGAGATGAAGCAGAGAGGAAGCAGCGGACTCCTTACAGGCCGGAGTGTCGAAGACCTGTTGAAATCCACGCTGGAACCTATGGAAGTCTTGGGTAATTTCAGGTCTGAGTTCCCAGGTAAGTGAGGCCCAGGCAAGTGCATTACCGGTCAGAAGGGCATAGATGTAAGCTACCTTGGAGCGGTCCATGGGAAAACGAGACGGGGACAACTCGAATTGGATGTCACACTGGTTCAGGAATCCTCGACAAGTGAGCAGATCTCCAGCGTATCGGTTATACGTGGTTCCGAGGTGAACGCGCCATCCTGGACAGGGAGTGTCCTCGGCCGGGCTTCCTGGAGAGAGATATTGGAAAGCTGCTGAGCCACGGCCGCTACTTGGTTGCTCAGGTACTGCAAATGCTCCGTGGTCACCGCCTGGGCCACCTTAGGGGGGTCTGCTGTTGGTGGGCTCTGCATAATGTAACGCTGTGCTGGCCGCAGACCAGACCAGTCCCCAGTACTGAAGTGGGTAGAGAGTATATCACACACCCACAGCAGAGAGGGTGTGCCCGGAGTGTGGTAAAGTGTGTTGCTGGGTCTGTGAGAGAAGAATGGTTAGGTACTTGCCGAATCCGGGGCGCCAGAGGTCCAATAAGTGAGTCCGTAAGCCATGGGTCGAGGTAAGGGAGAATAGCAAAGTCGTAGTCTGTAGCCAAGTCCAGGAGTCAGTGAGGTAAATGAAGTCAAAAGGGAGCCGGGGTCCAAAGCCAGAGAGGGTACGCAGACGAGCCGAATCAGAACACAAACTGGAAACAGAGAAGAGAACCAGGCACAGAACTCCAAACAGCACAAGGCTACAAGAACTTATGCAGAGTGAGGAAGGAGAGAAAGGACTGGGGTAATAAAGGGCGGCTGACCAATGAATGACAGAGGAGGAGCGAAGGTGTGTCCTGGCTGTTCCAGGGATAGGTACAGGGGACGAGTGGAGGAGGAAACCAGTTGTGTGGCTGGGATGTGAGGCGAAGCATTCCGCGATGGGCGGGAGGTGGATCCACCCCTGCGAGGCTGAGGGATAGAAGGTTGGGTGCGCGCACGCCCTGTAAATCCTGCGCGTGCGACCCAGAAGTGCGGTAGCGTGCGCTACAGAAGGCGGGAAAGGCAATAGCGTACAGCCACCGCGAGTGGAGAACTGATGGGATAATCCAGAGGTGGTTACTGTGGGAGTCCGTCCAGTTAGGGGGGACACACGCCGCGGGGAACGTGTCCCCCGTTTCCTTACAGTTTCTTATTATGTTGATTTTTTCCTTCAACCGCCAGTACGTAAATTATCATCATTCATTTTAGACTGCGGTGATTTGATTAAGAAACTCCAGAAAATCCATTGGAAGTGTTCCTACATCTGGGTAACATTGGAAGTTACGTCCTTGTATACTATTATTGAACATATGCGGGGGATGACAGCTGTCAGATATTTTTTGGAATGGTCACCTATTTCACATGCACAATGCACTTTTATTTTAGATTCCATTCACTTTTTTCCATTCACAATTATTTTCTTTTTGATGTTTTTTTTAATCTTTTTATCTTTGTATCTTTTTAACACGTGGAACAGCGATGGGCACTAGTTTTTCCCCCTCTTTTGCCAACCTATTAATGGGTTGGTGGGAGTCATTCCACATGTTTGGAGATGGAAACCCTAAAACATACTGGACACATAACAAGCTCCTATTGAACCCCCAAAATGACCACAACATATATATAAGCATATGAGTGTCACAGAGGAGTGCTACTGAGCATGGCAATATATATTTAAAACCAGAGACAGAACATAAAACACAGACA
>WSYH01016408.1:0-13060 GCA_036426205.1 Ascaphus truei
CAGCTCGTCCTTCCCTTACCGCTCCCCTCTCTGCTGGCCCTCACATCCCCGTCGCACCCTCTCGCTTTCTCTGCCTCTCGTCATCCCACCTTCTCCCCGCAGGCCCTCATTATCTGCCTAGACCACCACCCTCCCCCCAGCAACGCTAGCTCCAAGCCTGCCCACATCCGTCACCGCCAATTCCCCCACTCTCTTCCGTCGTAGTTATCCCCCCGCCTTCGCCACAGTTCCCCCCTGCCCTACACCGCCACGTGTTGATCACCTCCTATGGTCCCCTACGCAGGATGTGAGGGGGTGCATGTGATGAGGGGACTTTGTTGAAAGGGACTGGTGGGAGACTAGTGGGTTCGCTTGGGTGAAGAATATATGAGATGATTTGATGAGATATGATATATGATGAGGATGATGATGGGTGGTTAAATGAAATGGTGGTATGAGGGGTGAAGGTGATGATGAATGAGAGGTTATTGTGGTGGTGCAGGACTGGAGGGTGGTGCAGAGGAGGAGGGGGGTGATAGATGAGGGTCTTTGTTCGGGTGTGTGAGACATTTATACGAACTTGTTTCAAACGTAGTGTGTTGTTTAAAATTTTCACATGCGCAACATATCCGTGACGTTTCATTTTTTACGATGGTGTGGCTATTTTTCACTTCTAATGTCGCACACCTGTGGCTACATTTGAAAAATATGTTGCCCACCACCTGGTCCTAAGACTTGATCGTCACGTTACATCGTCATATAGCTTCTTATTAATAGTGAACCTACGCTTTAACGGGTATTTGGGAAAAAATGAGTCAACTGAAACACATTACTTGTGACATTACACCTCCCTCGCCTCATTGATCATTTTATCAAATAGAAAAAGTTACTTATGCAAGACTATAAAATTTTTGGGATATCACAACCTATGAAAATTATCTTAAGGGTGAAGCGTATCCCTAGAGCAGCGTTTCCCAACGGTGGGGTCGCGACCCGTGCACGTCTGTTGGCCACGGCACCAAATATTGCCCGGGTCGCGCGATGCTGCCGCGCGTTTCTCCCGTCCCCACTCTCCTGCTCAAGTTTTAAAAAATGCCGGCGATTTCCCCGGTCCTCGCGGCCTGTTCCTCGCTCTCGTTGCGCAGGGCAATCATGGCCGCCGCGCTCTCCTACCCCCCCGCTCCCAACAAGTGGTGACGGAGGAGGAAGTACCAGCTTCCTCTGCGTTCCCCACACGTTACGTGGACTGTAGGGTGGAATAATTCCCCTCTCTGCGGGCCCCTCGCTTCCCCTCCGCGTTTTAATATGGACTATCTTCCCGAGCTCACCCTCCCCCTTGCACCCCCTTGCGCAGCCAACCTCCTCCGTCCGCCCAAGCCACCTTCCCGTTCCCGTGGAGCAGGGGGATAATCGGGCAGCAGGGGAAATCATCCGGCGGCACGGTATCAATCCCCACCCAGTCACTCTCCCTCCCACGCCCTTGTCACCCAAGTGCCCCTGGTCCCCCTCCCACCCACCCAAGTTGCCCTTTGGCCCCCTCCCCCGCACCCGAAATGGCCCCTTGTCCCCCTCCCGACCACCCCACCCAAGATGCCCTTTCCCCCGTCGGAGCTGCTAGTCCCGCCACCGGCACTGTCCCTGTTCCCCCCCTCCCACCACCCACCCAATGCCCCTGGTCCCCCCCCACCACCCACCCAAGTGCCCCTGGTCCCCCCTCCCACCCACCAAGTGCCCCTGTTCCCCCTCCCCACCACCCAGGCCCTGTCCCCCTCCCACCTCACCGCATGCCCATGTCCCCCCTCCACCCCCGTCCAGTGCCCCATTTCCCCCTCCTCCCCACCCACCCACCAAGTCCCGTCCCCCTCCCCATCCCCGTTCCCCTGGTCCCACTCCACCCCCCAAGTGCCCCTGGTCCCCCTCCCGCAAGTCCCATCCTCCCTCTCTCCACCAAGTGCCCTGTCCCTGCCAGTCTTCCCCCTCCCCCCTCAAACCCCGGTCCCTCACCCCAAGTGCCCCTGGTCCCCTCTCCACCGCCACCCCATGTCCCCATGTCCCCCTCCCACACCACCCAAGTGCCCCCTTCGTCCCGTGGCCCCTGTCACCCCCTCACCACCCAAGAGCCCCTGGTCCCCCCCTCCCTGCCCCCCATCCCCTGTCCCTCCCTCCCAGAATGCCCCTGTTTCCACCCGCTCGGCCACCACCCAACGTCGCCGTCCCCTATCCCTCCATCCCCGTCCCCCTCCACCCCAAGTGCTCCTGGTCCCCCCTCCCTACTCCCCCACCCTACCTGCCCCCCTTGCCGAGCCACAGCCCCTGGTCCCCCCCCACCCCCAGCGTCCGTACCCCCCCTTTATGCGGCATCTTAACGCGAGTCCTACCGCCTCCCCGGATCCCCCCCTCCCCACCCCCGTCCAGGAATAGAGTCCCCCTCTCCACACAGTCTCCGGTCCCCTCCACCCACCCAGATGCCCCTGTCCCCCCATCCCCACCCACGCCAAGTGCCCCTGGTCCCCCTCCCACCCGCCCCGTGCCCCTGCTTTCCCCCTCCGCACCGAACCACCCAAGTGCCCCTAGGTCCCCCTCCCACCTACACAAAAAAAAAACAAAAACCCCCTCCCCACCCACCGCAAGAGCCCCTGTGTCCTCCCCTCCCCCCACCTCACCCAAGAAGCCCCTGTCCCCCTCCCACCCAAGTGGCCCGCCTGGTCCCCCTCCACCCACCCAAGTGCGCCCTGTCCCCCTCCCACCCACCCAATTGCCCCTGGTCCCCCTCACCCCTCCCACCCACCCAAGTGCCCCTGGTCCCCCTCCCAGCCCACCCAAGTGCCCCTGGTCCCCCTCACCACCTCACCCAATGGCCCCGGTCCCCCTCTCCACCCACCCCAGTGCCCCTGTCCCCCTCCCACCATGGCCCCTGGTCCCCCTCCCTCCCTCCCACCCACCCAAGTTCCTTTCTAATACCATGAAAACTGAACTAATTAAATTTAACTCAATGGAACAATTCACTCATAATGACAAAGTCTTACTTCAGAATATTGAAAAGATGGAGAAAGGGGTTATTATGAAGAAACAGGATACATTTTTAAGAAATAAGACAGATTATGAAAAGAATCGGGTTTATTTCTGGGAGAAACTGGTTCCCGTTCGGGACTTCACCAGACATAGAACCCCATCTCATTCTACACCACGTAAATGGACAAGTGATGACGATACCATTGATTCAAGGCCACACACAATGTCCATTTTGAAATCACCACATACAGAACCCAGATCAAGTTTTGATACAGACTCATCGGACACAACCGATAGACCATCAGTGTCCTTTTCTAAAACAAGACAAAATAATAGCAGAGACTCTGAACATGGTTACTTTAATAAGAGCTATATGACGAGTACACGTGACGATCAGTCTAGACCAACCCCCTCAACTTCAGGTAACACACAGGCAAAAAACGGAAGAAATACAGACGGGGGAGAAAGAACCGGGAGGCTACCGGCTCCGACAACAAGAGGAAGAAATATTTTTAGATTCAACAAAGAATAACGTCATCAACATTTCTGACACCATACTGACACCCCAACAGACTTTACTTTTGAACAAAGGTCTTAATTTTGCCCCTCAAGAAGATTTTGATTTATTTTCCACAATTATTGATCTTCAAAAATGCACGAGAATGTTGGCTCTTAAGAAATTGTTTTCAAAGAAAGAAAAAACATCTGTTAATTCGGGTGTTGGTGTTAATGGTTGTGCTTCTAATGTTGATATACTCAATACAAATGTTTGCTCATTCGGTGAAAATGTCTTCAATTTAGATATTGAGAGTCTTTATCAAGAGGGCTGTACTGATATTACTACTGTTCCCCCATTTTTTGGTCATACAGATTCTGAGTTAAAGAGAAAGTCATTATTTATCCCCAATAGCTCCAAGTTTCCCTGCATATCCACCTTTGAGAGGTTGGTAGACAGGGACCTTAGGATTCTGGCGGAAGGCTTTTCCTTTTCATCCCCCACATATGATAATCTTACTAGACAACAGAGAATAGACCATGACACATTAAGACATGATAACACCATTACTATAACAAATGCCGATAATGGAGGAGCGATTGTGGTACAGTCGTCCCTCAAATACAAACAAGAAGCTTTAAGATTATTGAGCGATACTAAATTTTACTTAAAATTGAAGACAGACCCCACGAGAATCTTTTTTGGAGAATTGCAGACCCTATTGGAACTGGGGGATGTACTATATGTTTTGAGTGTTAAGGAACGACAGTTTTTGAACTGTGACCATCCTGTCATTCTTTCACCATCTCCCAAAGATCCATAAATCTCTTGAGAGCCCACCTGGGCAGCCCATCGTCTCAAGTATTGGATCTTTGGGAGATGGTGTTTCCCGATATGTAGACAGATTTCTTCAGCCATTAGTGCATACCTTGCCCTCATATATTCGCGATACCACAGCACTCTTACTCGCATTGGAGGGTGTTACCTGGAAGGATGGTTTTAGATGGGTCACTATGGATGTTATGTCTCTTTACACGATTATTGAACACTGTCCTGGAACTAGATTCCACATTTCTCTGTCTCCCTTTGCAGCTCATGGGATTCATATCTCCCCAGTTCAGCTGCTGTTATTTTCCCTGTCCCAGCAGCTAGCTGCATGTGAAAAGGCAACATTATTGTTACATGTTGTTTATGTTTTACAACAGACCCTAGTCCAGTGTTGGTTGCCTGCAATCTCCTATTCTCCTAGCTTAGAGTGCGCCATTTCCTACCCCCCACGTCCTTGCTAGAAGTTTATATGTCTCACTTCACTTCTAGTGTGACCCTTGGCCCCTCACTTCCTTTTCCACCCCGGACTCTTGATGGAGTGCCTCCTGCTATTTACCCCAGCAAGGCCTTTCTGTTTTTTACAACTACACTTATCTTTGATACACTGCACTTCAGACAGAGAAGCCACTCTCTAACCACACACTACATCGGCAAGTACCTTTCTTCCTGTGATTTTCCCTCAATAAAACATAGAAGACAAAGGGACTTGTTGTGCTTTGGAAGAGGGAAAGGCATGATATTAAGCTAACTGGAATTATTCATACATCATTCGTGACCCTGGTTTCCAGGAAAGTACTGCGGCGCCAAGTTTATATCGAAGCATTTGCCCGTTCTTGGCCGCAGCAGTATCCTGGCGCGCGACTCGGAGGGTGACGGGCGCGCGCCGAAGCACGGAAGAGCGCCCTCCGACTCAGGGTGCGCTCTCCCTACCGCTGCCGGGTCCGCCGTGTCCCCCCGGAACCCCCTGCCCTCTTCCCCGCGTCGTGACACCAGGCTCCCTCGGGGAGCCCTGGACGCGGCGTGCAGGGGTGCGCTGGCAACCCGTATGCGTGAACCCGCGCATCGTGATGCGCGGCACGCTGATGGAGTGCGTTCTCTCACCGGGACATTCCCTTTCCTTGGGCTTGCGGAATGAGCCGCACTCGGATAACTGTGTCGGCATTGTAAAAACCATGAGGACCGTGTGTTGGGGAAATCAGCACAGTAGCTGCATGTCACAGCTTCTGGAAACAGTACTGGACTAGCAAACTGCTTACACTGCTATACGACAGTCATCTACCTCCACACAGCAAATAACAGCAGTCTCTCTACACCACCCCAGTACAAGCATGTACTGCTCCACATGCTACACAGAGCCATCATCCTCTATACAGCAAACTACTGCGCTTTATGCAAAGACAAGCAAGCAGATTTACACACACATACAGGAGCTGCTACTCAAAGCTTTAATGCTACACAGAGCAGTCCTCTACAGACAACACAAGCCTTACAAACAGCAAGCAGTTACAACTGCACACAGCCGGCAACCAACACTCAGGCATCAGCGCTGCATCAACAGTGGCACTCCTACACAGAACTTTGATTGCCTTTTTCTGTTCGAGTTTCACCCCTCTGCACCACTCCAAGTGAGGAGGCTACCATCTCACCGTACCCCTGCGCACGTCCCCACAGCTAGCCCATCAAGGGCCACGCTACCCCCGGACAACCCGCCGGACACGTCTCAAGCCACCGTGACAACCTGTGAGTGCACCACCCCTACGCTGAATGCTGCAGACACCCTTGGCATCATCTGAGACAGTCGCCCAATCGCTGCCCGCAGGTAACAGACATCACGCGCACACACGCACTGGCTAAAGCCTCACACACCTCAGCATGGCAGAACTCAGAGCCCAACCAGATATCACGGCAGGAAAGCGATCACTCAGACACAGAGACCCCCCGCGCACTGTAAAAGTGCGCAGGCAGACGCAAGCTAAACGGACAGTCACACTGACACACAGGCCCGCGAAAAATATGAGAATGACATTGAAGCGGCACCGCGCTAAACTAGAGTTTGTTCCTGGAAACAACCATACTGGGAATACGCAATGTTTTTACTAGCGTTGGCAACTATGCGCAACAGCTCGAGCAGGCATAACGCAATTAAGGACTACTCACATCGTGTTTCAGAGCTGTCAGATAGCATACTTACTTACCTGACCAGAGCCAACACCAGCGAAAGCCTGCGAAAGAGACTTAAGAGCACATTGACCTGGCACGAGACAGCCCGTGCGTATCACTATCACGGAGGCTGGAGTAGTGAGAAAAGATCTTTTGCTAGACAACCCGCAATCACAGCGCTCCAGCACATCCAGGCATTTCCTCAAAGTCAGCAAGATCAGCGCAATCTAAACGCATCCAGCTCAAGCACAAATGCTTCCAAGGCGTGAGCCACCGCAGGGCCGCACGTGCGGGCCGAATATAGTCGGAGAAGGCAGCCGTAAGAGCAGAAAAGCCGCATAGAAGAGGAGGAGCACAGGCGCCGCTAATAGCTGTCCGCCGCTACTGACCCGCCCGCAGCCACTACGCTTAGGAAATCCGAATTTGATGCTGAACTAGATGCAACTAATCAAGAGAAGGAAGCCGCCGCCGGCCACAGCCCAACCCGAAGTCTTATAATTCATTCACTGCGAGACAGTACAGCGGGGGAGCACCGTACAGACGGATAGCCTCAGAGATCCAATCCAACGTACTGAAGACTACGTAGGAGCCTCTTCAGTGTAACCACCAGCGCACCATCAACAACACGGAGGCGACACTTCACAACAAACCGAAGACTTGCTAGTCCACGTGGAGAAAACGCTGTTCCTTTAAGGGTGCCGCTACCCTGGGACGGCCACAGCCGCAACAGTTGGATCCACGACTCCAGCGCACACACGATGCACTACAACAGGCTCACATCCAGGCAACACCCACAACGACGTGAAAACACAGGCCCCTCACACACGACCAGCACTCATCACGCCTCCATTCCAGAAGAGGCACCGACCGCATGGACCCTCCTCCCAGCACTCCCGCACTCCTCATAAACGTTGACCACTCGCCGATGTCTCAGCGCTGACAGACTGGCCAAGTACATGATCCGGCGTGACCTGGTGGCAAACGAACTTACCAACTTCGACAACCGTCCCGAGAAAACTAACCCCGTATGTGGAAGTTCTGCGTTCAAGGATGCAATCAAGAGCCTGGGCGTCTCAGCTAGGGAAACTCAGACTGCTAGCCAAATGGCTGGAAAAGAATCCATGAACACCGCGAAGAGACTCGGGGCAGAAAATGGATCCACCCCCAATTAGGTCTTGACCTAGTATGGGAAAGGCTAAAGAGTGTTACGGCAGCCCCGAAGCAGTCGAAGATTGCGGCTCTTTCAAAGAGTCGCCAGTTCTAATTCCCAAGATCACAAGCTAACAGACTAACTCGAAGTTCTAGATGCTCTGGACCTGCTACAGAGCTGCAATCCTCGAAACGAACCAAAGCATTCCTTAACAGGTCTCAACGTCCTAGACTCAGCTCGCGAGTGAGACCCATCTCCAAGAAAAATGGATTTCACAAGGCTCCAAATACCAAAAGGGAAAGAGACAGTCGGCCTTCCCTCATTCCCCTTCTTCTGAGCTTCATCCGCGAAGTGGCAATGTACAAGGAACGATCCCAGTTTCATCTTAGGCGGCAACCACACACATGTCAAGCAGTCCTGAGGAATGAGAGACCAGTGTGCGAGATACGGTACACTCAAACACCATCTCGGTCCACAGGACGGATTGTCCCCCACGACCCAAACTACTCCCATCAGTCGGGTCGCACGATACGAGAAACCAAGGACCAAAACAGGTGAATGTCCCATACACAAGAAGCCCACACACTTAACAGGTGCTTTGTGTTTCAGGATGAAGTCCATAGAGGAATGCAAGAAGTTACTCAGAGAATTCTGAGTTTTGCTTCATGGCTTGCAATTCCACGACTCACCTAGCCAGAGACTGTAAAGAGAGACATCAATTGTCATTGTGCAAAGTACAAGCACGTAACATCTCGTACATCAGAGCGTCTGACATTCCACCAACTCAACAACCCATCCTCCATAGTGGAGCATGGCGGGGAGGAAGGAGAAGGCGAGCCAACATCTGTCACGTCTCAGTGCACTGGGTTTGCGGAAAAGGAATGACAAATATCCTCTCCCAAAATATGCCTTGTCACAGTGCCCCCCAGGGACAACCTGAGAAGGCTATTCGATGTACGCAATCCTCGCGATCAAAGTAACAGATCATTGGCGAAGACAGAATTCTTCAACTTCATTCCACTCACAAGAACAACGCCTCACCCTACACCCTCATGACACCTGTGGCAGGGTCAACTGAGACAATTGGAGAAGAGCAGGTGTTACGTCTCCAGTTCACTGTATAACAGAGTGAAGATAACTCTCCCCACACTCATCGATGTGCAACCACATGGCCGCAAACAGGGACGAGATGTCCCACACCAACGTTGCACCGCCATCACCCCGCACCCATCAGGCAATAGCCCAACTAGCCGGTAGAACAGGATGCCAAATCTTGCTGTTGCTCGGTAGGACACCTTGAGGGTACCATAAAGTCCGTAAACAGGTAACGGACCCCACAGCGCACCATAACGCCCAAAGACTTGACCTAGGATGGGTGATATGGGCAACGTGTGCCACTACAAAGGGCACGGACAGACTATGTTGACGCCCCAGAACGTGATAACAGAATGTGGACACACATCCTCTCTGAACCATGTCTTGGCCATCACCAATGTTCAGGAGGCCAATCGAAGAGACCAGGTCATACCCCTGAGATCACAAAACATTCTCACATGCAGGGGGATGTGAACAATGGTCCCTAGGATGCTTAGTGGTTCAGACAACCAAGGATGACGGGTCGACTCCACCAAAGGAAAAAGTAACCTCCTGAAGGTGACCGGACAAAGGATCTCCCAAAAGAAATAAACAATCAGACAGTCCTCTTGAGAGCAAGGACACAGCTGAGACTTACAGCCATTCCTCTCCACAAATATCAGCGACAAAGCTGTGCCAGCTGCCACGGAATAGCCGTAAAGGATTGCACCCTGCAGTGGAACCACAGGGGCAAAGAGACTGTTCCTTTCACACACGTAAAGTGAGACAGTTGCTGGAAACATTTCACAAAGGATTTACAAGGACAAAAGAGACTGTCTTCGTCATTGTCCAGGGAGAAAACACACTCCTGAGGGCAGTCACAAAGAGACACCAAAGGCTATCACCAAAATACGTGTGGAGACGTTCTCGTGCAAGAGGAATGCCACTGATGACTTAGGGTGGCACAGCGTTCCAGACCACAGCGACGACAGACAAGCAAAAACCATCGATGAATATAGAGGATTCCTGAGGTTAACGGTCAAGGAGCTCGTCAAGACGGACCGGCAGTTGGCGAACCCTCTACCATTCCGTTCACCAAGAAGGGGCCTCCCAACAATGGCGAACATGCCATCTTTAGGTTCCACTTTCGCACCGCTTGCGACCTACAAAGGAACCGGACCAAAACAACTTTGTGGCCTTCATCCAGAAGATATTCCTTACCAGGCCACCAAAGCCGAGCACCTCTAACGTAGGAAGGTAAAGAATGCTGGTACCTCACAGTTATCTGGGGTTCTACCACCCTCAGGAACCCCGATCAAATCCGGGGTGTTCAGCCCCAGCGCTCAGCTCCAGGGAGTTCTCCCTGAACGAACTCGCCTCTTTATTGACTAGCCGACAACCATCTTCCAGGAGTGTTGTTCCGCTTCCGCAAGGAGCCCAAAAGCCATCTCCTCTGCCAAACGCCAGGTGAGTAGAGTGACAGGCTACCACGACTGGCATACCTACATTGGATTGTACTCTGTAGTGAACACTACGAGACAAAAGGACTGTTCTCTCACACAAAGCTAAAAGAAAACAGTGCCGATGAACTTTTTACACAAAGACATGTGGTGCAACTAGCTAACCTGGAGCTGTGCATCCACTCTGCATCCTTTTGCCAAAGAACCTTGGCCAAGGGACTTTGAAACCAAGTGATACCGGCCGGTGTCACATCGCTATGTGACATGGACTCTTGCATTGTTTGAGAATGTGATGTTATCTTTGTTATGCATTGCACATATGTTCCACATATTCCAGGTATATAGTGGTATCGTCCATATACCAGACGGGGGAGTGTCCTGGAACTAGATTCCACATATTCCTCTGTCTCCTTTGCAGCTCAATGGGATTCATATCTCCCCAGCTAGCTGCATGTGAAAAGGCAACATTATTGTTCATGTTGTTTACACAGCCCTAGTCAGTGTTGGTTTGCCTGCATCTCCTATCTCCTAGCTGAGAGTGGCCTATTCCTACCCCCCTGTCCTTGCTGACAGTTAGTATAGTCTCACTTCACTTCTATGTGACCCTTGCCCCCTCACTCCTTTCACTCTGGACATCGAGTGAGTGCCTGCCTGCTATTGCCCCAGCAAGCCTTTCTGTTTTGTTTACACTGCCTATCTTGATACACTGCACTTCAGTAGGATCAGAAACTCTCTACCCACACTACATCTGCAAGTACTTTCTTCCTGTGATTTCCCTCAATAAAACTAGAAAGAACAAAGGGACTTGGTTGTGCTGTTGGAAGAAAGAAAGGCATGAGTATCTAACTGGAATTATCATACAATCATTCGTGACCCTGTGTTCCAGGAAACGGATAAGGAGGACGATGTGGTACAGTTTGTCCCTCAAATACAACAAGAAGCTTAAGATTATTGAGTCGATACTAAATTTTACTTAAAATTGAAGACAGACCCCACCGAGAATCTTTTTTTGGAGAATTGCAGAACCTATTGGAACTGGGGGATGTACTATATGTTTTTGAGTGTTAAGAACGACAGTTTTTTGAACTGTGACCATCCTGTCTACTGTTTTCATCACCATCTCCCAAGATCCATAATCTCTTGGGAGCCCCCTTGGCGACCCATCGTCTCAAGTATTGGATCTTTGGGAGACGGGTGTTTCCCGATATGTAGACAGATTTCTCTTCGCCCATTAGTGTAATACCTTGCCCTCATATTTCGCGATAACCACAGCACTCTTACTCGCATTGGAGGGTGTTACCTGGAAGGAGGTTTTTTAGATGGGCACTATGGATGTTACATTCGTTTACAACGATTATTGACCACCAACTAGGTTTACAAGCTACAGCTGAACCCGGGGTTATAGCTCGCTACCCGTTATAACGCGATTTTTCACGTGGCTCCCGTTTAAAAAAAAACCACACTCTCACTGCCACAACACTCCACTGCACACACTCTCACTGCAACACCTCACAGCACACTGCACGCACACTCCACACTCACTCGCACCACTCCACGCACACACTCTCAACTGCACACTGCACACCACCACCCACCCTCCCAGTCACTCACTGCACACTGCACTCACTGCACACTGCACACACTCTCACTGCACACACCCATCGTCTCAAGTATTGGATCTTTGGGGGATGGTGTTTTCCCGCTATGTAGACAGATTTCTTCAGTCATTAGTGCATACCTTGCCCTCATATATTCTCGCATACCACAGCACTCTACTCGCATTGGAGGGTGTTACCTGGTATGAATGGGTTACTATGATGTTTTAGTCTCCTTTAAAGCGCGTTATTGACCACCAACCATGGTTTACAAGCTATTTATCACTATTTTATTCTCTTCTTCCTCTATCCCCGGCACAGATCACTTTTATCACTGATTCCATTTTATTTTTACTTACACACAATTATTTTTATTTGATTCACATTTTTTCTTCCAGGAACGGGCACGCAATGGGGACAATCTTTTGCCCCATCTTATGCCAATCTCTTTATGGTCTTTGGGAGTCTGTTCACATTTATGGTAGCACTAATATTTCCGTCAAAATCATTTTTTATAAACGTACATCGACGATCTGATTTTCATTTGGGATGGTGATCTAGATATAGTTTCACACTTTTATTAACATTCTTAACACTAATGACATTAGTCTTAAGTTACATTTGAAACTGATCCACATTCATTAACTATCTCAACGTAACACATCCATAGTGGCCCGACAACACACATTCAAACAGATATCTTTAAAAAAAGCCTCATTCCAGGAATTCATTTTTGCATGCGAAAGTAGTCTCCCCAGTTCCCTCATTCGCGGGATCCCCGAAGGACAATTTTTAAGATACAGGAGATGATTTTCCAACAATGATTCATTCCTGCAACATTCGAAGGAGCTTAGTTCTTGATTCTTGGCGAGGGGTTACCCGCCAGACTGACATACAAGAGGCTTTTCTACGCTCAATCTACGATCGGATTAAGTTGATCCAATCTAATAAACAGGAACCAGACAACTTTAGAAATAATCCTTTGCTTTATACCAAATTTATAAACAACCGTATCAGATACGTAAACTTGTTTTCTAACATTGGGATATCCAAAATTGGATCTTGATCTGAATCATGTTACAGAACATGGCCCTAGATTTGCTTTTAAAAAAGCCAATACACTGGCCTCATCAATATCTAGAAGCTCTTCAGTCGAGACATCTAAAACCCTTATGCAATAACCAAAGGGATTTCACAAATGTTGGCTTCTGTAGGTGGTGCCGATTTGCAGAACCCACCAAAAGAATACCACTCTCTATCCAAAAAATAGATACAAGACAGAACTTTTATTAACCGTCATACTAGT
>WSYH01016409.1:0-13060 GCA_036426205.1 Ascaphus truei
ATCCCTTCCCCTATTTTATAATAAACCACACAGTGTTATGCTATGGGGCGTGCGCTCTCTCTCTTTTTCTGTTTGTAGATATCCGTGGAGTTGGTTTATCCCATGTGAGAGCAGCAGAAGATCCCTTTGCACACATCCTATACCTCCTATTATGGACTGACTGTTGAAGGACTGGTTGGATTTTATATTATAACTATATATATATTTTTTTCATTTTTCCACATTTGGTCAATTTTCAGCACTTTTTGCACTTTTTTAGTCACATTTTTCACTATTTGTAATGCATAATCCTATGGTGTCGTTTTAAGTAGAATTTGTTTATCATGTTTAGTATATAACATTCCTATTGCACATTTTTGTTTTTTAAACACATTTAGGATTTATACACACTTTCAATATATAATATTCAGCACTACAGTTTATTTATATACACTGCATTATAGTATTATTTTGGCGCCACAATTTTAATAATATATCATCATCGTTCCTCATCTATAAAAGCCTCATAATATTCCGCAACACAGACAATGGAGGAACAGAACTCTCTGACATCGCACAATAATTTATAACTTTCTATGTATTTATATATTCCAGATGTCTTTTCCCCTCCACGACCAAAACGTATATTCTACACACTACCCAATTAATTGGCGCCGCGCACCAAAGTGCCGACGTGTGTGTGCTGCTTGTTATCTGAGGTTAACTAAGTTTAAAGGCTCATTGTATATTGGTTTTAGGTGTCCTCACAGAGTTGAGATACCTACCATTTTCATCCCACCGGTTTGTTCAATTATACTACCTTGTCCGGGATTCCAAGTCTTGATTACACCATTGTACTATATGCTTTGGTGAGCAGCCACATATACCGACGTTGTCTCTGTGTGTATTTGGCCATGTGGCGCCGAGGATTTTTCAGACCAGCAAGGAGTTTGTTTCATCTGATGGAGAATTTGTAAAGAATTCCACGAGTATTTAGCAGTGACGTTCCCTACGCTACTTAGAACCACAAAACTTCATTTCTTTGCAGTGTGTTATGACAAGCGCAGCAGTGTCCCCCTCGTCAAGAACAGTAGTCTACACACAGCGGAGAGCTTACTCCTGTGCTAGTTTTGTCTCCTACACGCGTCCACTGTCAGGCTGTAATGGCTGGCTCTTAACTGGATTTTAGCTGTGTGCCGCCAAAGCGCAAGAACAGTGCTGGAAAACTATCGTTTTGACATTTCCCGTACTACCAGGATCGAGTTTATCTAACTCAGTGACGCGTATGGAGACCTTGACAACCGTCCTGTTGTCCTTTCTCTCTTCTTCGGGCGGGGCCTGTGTGCTGTTTGATCCCCCAACTCTGTTTGTTGGCTCTTGGGGAAGAGAAATCATTCATAATGGGCTTTTCAAACCTCGCTTATGGCCTTCACGCTGGAACACTTTGTCGGTGAGTAGAGCTTACTTTGTATCTCTGTGTTTAGAGGAGACCAGCACTTTGAATAAATTGCGTTTCCGCTAAGCTGGTTACTCAACGTACCCCCTTTTTCTCCACTCTGGCGCGCCTTGTTCTTTGTATCATGTGTGTTGGATGCCTACAGTACAGCAGGATTTCCCTCACCATGATGATTAACGTTTCCCCTGCCATTAACAATTGGGCTGTATTAGAACACCTTCAATCCTAGCAAGAAGGGCAAATGCGAGGAACTGTACACATCTGGATTGGTATGACATTCATGCAACTTGAAGGAGAAACAGATTTGTGGGGACCAGAGATTGAATAATCGCGCAGCAGCTTATATCGGCCTTTTTAAAAGGCACTTTGGCGCTCTTAAAATGAAGCGTGGTATACATGGCTTGCCCTAGGTTTGTTCAGGAGAGGCCCCCATGTTGGAGTTATCTGCAACCGTAATGGTACACAGATAAGCTGGAACCGTCAACTGTTCTTGATACATGGATGGTTTTCAAGGCCATCTTTTTAGGGTTCCTTTCCCGGTGCCACTTGCTGGCGGCTAGTCTGCAGGCTTTTTACTAAAGGGTACAGACTTATTGTTGGACCGGGCGTGTCATGACCCCCTTTTTTGCCTCCCGCTACGTCTGGGTTGCTGAGCTGAACGAGTGGCACCGTCCATAGGGACGTTCGAGCGACATCCTATACCATGGTCATACCGATTTAGACTCCAAGTTCTGTGGTCTCAATTATAAGATATGGTTTGGGCCCTGCGTTTTGCTGTTCTCGACCCAGATAAATGTTCTTTGTCCATCTCTAGTACGGGTCGATGTCTCGTACCCCATATTTTTAGCTCTTCTCACTATTCCGGTTTTGAAGAAATGTGGTTGTCTCCATGCGCGCACCAACATGCCCTCGATATAGTGGGCTTTGAATTACAACTGCAGGAAAGGTTGTTGCTTTAACCAATTGCCCTTCTGCTATTTCCATTCTTTCTCTTTTGTCTATTTTTTTTTTTGAAATTATAGGAGATTCATTGAATGGGACTGCAGGGGAACACCTCTGTGGTTAATCCGATGGGCCATATGCTGCTGCAGAATGTCACCGAAATGTTCTGCGCATCTAATGGGAGATTTTCCAAGGCAAGGGTCGGATATGCGTGCGGTTTAGGGTAGTGGCGAGAGATGTAGGGTTTTCCATAATTATTCTCCTTTTTTAATATGCTTCCGCTTTCCATGGAGATCACTTTTTGGCGTTTTTCTATCTATGCTGGGAGTTGTCATACTTTTCAAAAGTGTGGCTGTTCTTGTTAAAAAGATGATGATAAATCTGGCTCTTTAAGATCCTTTTCTAGTTTTCACGAATGTTCCTGTATTGAATTGTTTTACTAACGGTATACATTTTCTGAAAATTGTTTGTGTGTTTTCGTTCTTGTTTGTTATATTCCGTCTCTATGTGCATTTAGATGCCCTGTGTGTTTAGACTGTATATCACAAGTTAAAGTATCATATATTTCGTTCTGGGAAATTCTTCCTCGTTGTTGGGCTGACTTTCTATTGCTCTGTATGCACACACCACATGTATATGTACACTATACACGTACCATACAGATTCCTCGCTATTATGTATTATTTAGGTATTGTTCTTCTCAACTATAGTAGGCTTGAGGTGTTCTCGATTCTGCTCTTGCTTGATCTTGTCGGCAGAAAATAAGAGTGACACAATAACCCCTCCCTTCCATTTCGACTACTATTATTATATGATACTATTAATTTTTTATCCACCCACTGCAACTTAACGAAGCAGAGGAGAGGAGGATTATATAGAGGGAATTAACCGTGGAAAGGAGGGGAGAGAGAAAGAAGGACGAGAATAGAGATGAGCAAGAGGAGAGTATGAGGCGGAGAGGATATGAGGAGGGAAGTTATTATCTCTTTACTACTAGAATGCGCACTCCGACGCATGCTTATGACCCCTTTCTATCCTTTATATATAACTGACTGAAAAAGAGAGAGAGCGCACGACCCATAGCATAACACCTGTGTGGTTATTATAAAATGGGGAAGGGATGGATGGGGGGGGGGGGGAATTAGCACTCACAAGATTAAAAGGTTTTAAAAGGCAGTTGTGAAGTATATCACCACCATCGGTAGCTGGGCGAAATCACTTGCCAGATCGCTGATCAAGATACCGCCGACGGATAAGGACGCGTTACAACCGTATAATATGCTGTTCACAGATCCTAGAATCCACTTTCTCCACTCCGAATGGCCCGCTATTGTGTCTCCGCGTGGGTATGGCGTGCGCGCTTCTCGCGCGACTTATCTGCGTAATCGCGTCTTCTCCGTGAGTCCTGATTCGCGTCGTCACCAACCGGCGAATTTCTCAAAGGGCTGATGTTCATGGGTAAAAGTCCTGCCCTTTATACAGCCAGTCCAATAATAATGATCAATCGCAAAGTGATAAGTGACCCATATTACGCTAATAGGGTGCTGTCATATAAATGAATAATAAAGATGACTGACAGCAAAAGAGGCAGATATAAAACTATAATATATGGAGATAAAACACTTAGTGTGGGAGGATCTAAAAAGCTTAATTCATGTACAAAACACACATATAATTACATAATTAAAACTACATTACATTCTAAAATAAAAAAGATGTAATCATATATTGGGATAAGTGAACTGACAAACAAAATACATCTGGCACTAATAAAAAAATACCCTTAATGGTCAAATGATAATACATGTAATGACAATTGAAATAACAATATATTCCCTATAAAAAACAGATGGGATAAAGTGTGACATTGAATTATACTAGTAAACAAAATACAATGTACTATAATAAAACAATGTGTTATTCATCAAGGAACAAAGAGTCCAAGGGATATAAATGGGACGAGAGAAAGAGTTATAAGGAATGGTGTATAGATACACGTCAAATATAAAACTATATGTATATATGTGATATGTTGGAAAATAAATAAATAAAATGATTATTATATTAATCCAGGGAAGTGTCCACTAAACTTATATTGTGTGTTGTGTTCTTAATTCTGTTTGGTATTAAATTCTCAATGTTGAGTTAATTTAAAAAGATTTTTTATAATGACTGTCTGTGCAATCAGTGGTGTCCCTAAGGACAGGGCAGGGGGATGACGTGAAGGGAGGGGGGGAGAGTGGGGAGAAGGGGGAGGAAAAGGGGAGGGAAAGGGGGAAAGGGATGGTGGGTGGTGGTAGGATGTGTATGGAAGGGTGAAACTATGGGGGGAGGGAAGACAAAGGGGAAATGCTGTTGAGGTGTGGGAGTGGAGGAAAGAGAGGACCGAGGAGGAGAGCTGTTGTACTTACTCCCACAGTGTTAGAGCGACGAGGATCCAAGCTGGCAGGAGATCGAACTAGAGTACTTGCATCCAGACACTCATTGAGTCCTCCAGGGGTAAGTGTCCCTAAAACTGGTGGATCCAATAAGTCTCCTGTCTGCACAATATCTTGAACCGATCGCCTCCAGAGCACAGGGAAAGATATATTCCAAGCCCTTATTGTCATACATTTCGGGGTCCTGGTTATGGTGATTTTATAGTGTCGGGAAATACCATTCACAATTAATCCCTTTATGACACTCCTTCGTGCTCTAGGAAACGAGTGCAGAGGGCTGTGGTTGGTGCGTCCAATATAACGTAACCCGCATCCACACTGGATGAGTACACCACAAATGTACTGCGGCAGTTGATAAAGTTCCTAACCTGATACACACTATCTCTATGTGGAGAACTGAACTCAATTCCTGTCTTCAGATGTCTACAGGTAAAATGCACCTCCCTCGTCCACATTTAGGTGTACCTTTGAGGGTATTATCAACAAATTATTGGAGACTTTATCTGATTTCAATTTGGTGGGTGCTATAATGCTCTTCTATTCTAGCCTTTCTGTAAACTATCAATGCGCCGATCAGGAAGAAAATGCCTTTAAATGAGGATCACATCTGAGAATTCCAGTGATTGCTCACAATCTTCTGGATGGCTTTAGTGACTGATTGTAAGTTGTAAGTTGTATAAATCTCAACTGGATTTCACATTATTGTCCGAATCACTGGTGAATTATATCTCAGACGAGATGTGACCTGCCTATTTTTTTGATGTAAGACAGCATTTGGATATCAAGAATGTAATGTAGTTTTAATATTGTAATTATATGTTTTGTACATGAATAAGCTTTTTAGATTCCTCCCACACTAAGTGTTTATCTCCATATATTATAGTTTTATATCTGCCCTTTTGCTGTCAGTCATCTTTAGATTTCATTTATATGAGCAGCACCCTATTAGCGTAATATGGGTCACTTATCACTTTGCGATTGATCATTAATTATTGGACTGGCTGTTATAAAAGGGCAGGACTTTACCATGAATCATCAGCCCTTGAGAAAGTTCGCCGATGGTGATGAAAGCGTCAGGATACTGAGAAGGCGATTACGTCACGAAACACTGCGCAACGCGCACGAGGCCATACCAGCGCGGGAAGACTACAGCGGCCATTCGGAGGGAGAGCTGAATTTGAAAGCATATAGACGGTGTAACGGCGTCCCTTATCCGGTGTCGGCGGTGATTTGATCAGCGATCTGGAAGTGATTTCGCCCAGCAGTAACGGATGGTGGTGATATAATTCACAAACTGCTTTTTAAACCTTTAATCTTGGGAGTGCGATTCCCCCCCCCCATCCATCCCTTCCCCTATTTTATAATAAACCACACAGTGTTATGCTATGGGGCGTGCGCTCTCTCTCTTTTCTGTTGTAGATTATCGTGGAGTTGGTTTATCCCATGTGAGAAGCAGCAGAGATCCCTTTGCACACCTCCTATACCTCCTATTATGGACTGACTGTTGAAGGACTGGTTGGATTTTAATATAACTATTATATATTTTTTCATTTTTCCACAATTTGGTCATTTTCAGCACTTGTTGCACTTTTTTAGTACATTTTTCACTATTGTTAATGCATAATCCTATGGTGTCGTTTTAAGTAGAATTTGTTTATCATGTTTAGTTAATAAACATTCCTATGCACATTTGTTTTTAAACACATTAGGATTTATACACACTTCAATAATATATTCAGCACTACAGTTATTTATATACAATGCATTATAGTATTAGTGTTGGCGCCACAATTTTTTGTTCTTTTTAATATATATATATAGATATATATAATATATATAATATATAATACTATATATATATATATATCTAGTGAATAATGAGAAAAAGGCCACTCCGTCAGGTAGATATAGGTGGGTGCAAATCCTATATAGTCAAATAGGCTATACGATCCGTGTGAGCGAATATCAGAGGCAGCACTCCAGAAGGTAGTCAAAAAAAATTGTATTTAGTGTGTGACATATAAACCAACGTTTCGCGTCCTCCACACGGGACCTCTCCAAGGTGATGAACAAACAGAGTGAGTCATAACACATATATATACCCTAAGCAACCAAAACAAAACAGGTGCAAACATGATGTAATGTATTTAATCAATACATGCTGTATACAGGGGCTGCCCAAAGGCACAGGCTGTCAGATGACAGTAAGAACGCTGTAGCACTCCTGCCACGTAGGCAGTGTTAACTGCGCATGTGTATGTGAGGAGTTGAAGTGTCAGAGTACTGAGACTCCTGTCACGTGGTGCCGAGCCAGTGAAGGGTGCATCTAGGCAAGGGGAATAGTTACTGCGCATGTGTGAGCATAACGCTGTAGCAGGGAAAGATTGGGTCGTGGAGACCCATTGACTAACCATTGCGCATGCGCCGAACCGTGCAATAAATAAATAATGGGAACTTGCGCGATCAACAGCTGATGCGCTGGGCTCATGCTGGCACATAAAGTGTGTGTGGGTGACCTAGCACATATCTGAACTATGTGAGACAACCTGGTCCAAAAAAACGAGTGCTATTACCCATGGTTCATTGCCTCCATGGAGAACTTATTATGAACAGTGAGGGGAGCCAATGCGCATGTGCAAACTGACAATATAATTAAATAAAAACGGATCAAATCACTTAAAGAGCGTATGCTCTCTGCTAATACAAAGAATGACTGTGGAACCAGGCAAAGCACACCCATAATGATGGCCCATGGTAAATTGATAAGCTGTGTAGCAGCAAGACTATGTAACAAAGGTAGAGTCTGATGCACTGATCATGTAAGAAAAGCTGCCAGCATTATATGTGTAGTAGCAATAAGCTATATACATGGGCTATCAAGAAAAGGACGTGGGTTAGCCCCTGCAAAAATATCAGCATGAAAAAAGGCCCGATCATAAAAGAAACAAAAAAAATGAAAAGTGATTGCAAAACAGTGAACCCAATAATGTGACAATATATAAACTGAGATGAGCTGACGCATTAGTAATATGCATACATTTGTATATACTGTGTTGGACCAGCGGAATAAATGTATGGATGGACCTGTGTATTAATGAATTACACCAACTTGCCTAATAACGTCTAAATATCATCAATTAATGGGTAAAGTGCTGAATAAGCCTTCTAAGATAAACATTATCATATGAGGCATGACATCTGTCATATTCAAAATCGTTGACAATATTTAGCGGTGGCAATCGTGGTGTCTATTGGCTATGTAAAGTAATTAGTGTCATAGCATAAAGACAATACTGTATCAATGAGGTATATAAGCAATAATTGGTGATGATAACCAATGCGTAGAGACAAAATGAATCCTGTAGGATTGAGTAATAATGTGTGAGGCCGCAATTAACGAGTTATTCAAATCTTTCTAGAGAAGAACATCTGGCCATCAAGTCACTCAGCTCAAATACTGATATCATTATAAGATCAGCTGATAAAGGGGGTGGTGTTGTGGTTATGCCTTACAGTTATTAAACACGAATTGGCAATCAATTAGGCGTTACCACATTACAAAACTGTGTCTTGGATCCACACTAAACTACAAAAGGGAGATGATGAACTATTATTGATCTTGGCTCTCAAATAGATGGATCTCTGAGGAGACAGTAATTTCTTAAAACAATCCAATCCAATCATTCCAGTCATTTTACATTCTTCTAAAATACATCAAATCCAACATTACCCCCAGTCCTCGGTAGGCGATATTTCAGCACGTGGCTCATTGACACATCCACTTTCACAATTTGTGGACTTTTTTCTGCAACCAATGTCTTTCAAAATGAAATCTTATATCAAAGACACCACTGATTTCATTAATCAATTAGCTACTTGACAAACATTACTGATGACTACATTTTTGGCAATTGGATGTTGCAAGCTTGTATACCAACATTAATCACATTGATGGCATTCAAGCAGCAGAGAAACATTTAATGAGCTTTACTGCACATGCTGGCCCTCCACCCGATTTTTTGCTGTTATTAATGGACGTTACCTGCATAAAAATTATTTTAAGTTTGAAAATATTTTTTTTCTGCAGCTTATAGGCACTGCAATGGGGTCCAACATGGCCCCATCGTATGCAACTCTATTATGGATTCCTATGAATGTGAACATTTTTTCAACAATCCACGTACAGTAAATATGGTCAAGTTTTTTCGCTACATAGACGATTGTTGTTTTTGGTTTGGTCTGGCACTGAGGCAGAGTTACTTGCATTTTGTAGATACACTCAACCATTTTACCTACACATAACGCTTCACATTAGTTTTAGCACCACTGAGGTAGCCTTTCTAGACACTATTGTGTACAAAGAAAATGGGCATTTAGCAACGAGGCTGTTCCGCAAATCACAAGATAAAAATACTTTACTGCTGGCAACCAGCCCCCATCCGGCACCAATGAAAGAGAGGAGTTACCCTTCTCACATTTTTGAGGGTAATCAGAGTCACTAGTGAACCATCAAGGCTAGAGGCAGCACTTGAAGGCATGAAGAAATCCTTCCTGGAACGGGCTACGACGGGCGAGGTGACCGTGGCACTGGAAAAGGCAAGAGGTATCCAAAAGAAACCTTGCTAAAACCGCAAGATAAGAAGACAAGGATAACTGCTTAATATTAAAGCACTTATACAACAGCGTCAGGGTTCAATCAGACGCGAGTATCTTGCAACACATCGATATTTTGGCCAAGGACAAGCAAATTGGACAGTATTTCAAGGACCCTCCCCGGTTCTCCTACCGCAGAGGTCGTAATTGGGAGACTTGCTTAAACAGCCGACCCACGCTCCAAATACAGCAAGAACCGGTCCTGGTTGACTAGACCAGTTGGAGTACATAAATGCCGAGGATGTGTCAACTGCAGTATATGGTGCTTGGCAAAAGTTACCCAATCCACATCATGACATCGCATTTACATCAAGGACTTCATGAATTGTGACTCAAATACGTGTGTATTTTCATCCGGTGCCCTTGTGGGCCTTCGCTCACTTCACGCCACAGCCTGGCTTTCATCCTCATTTGATATTCAACCGTTCTTTTATTACTCCACACCTCCCCCCCTTGGCTCCCCCCTTGTCACATTTTGTCATCTCGTTCTTTCACACGCTTCCGTCCCCGGCCCCATTTTGCGCGGTTCTCGGAGCCCCAAGTCTAACTACTTATGCCCAACGCCCCCAACTCGGCCCCTCATCCCTTCCCCAATCCTGCATCCTGTCATCCTCGCACCCCAATCCCCGTCGCAAGGAACATCCCACATGGTGCACCGTGCGCAAGCCGTTCCTTCACGATCGTTCCATCCCTATTCGCCCCATGCCTTACACAGACAAACCCCCCCACATCTTGCTCCGGCGACTTCCCCCCTCAAGATGTCTTTCTTCCACACCACCCGCCGAAGCAGCATTCTCTTTCTTATATTAAGTATACACTGCCCCAGCCCTCACCTCCTTCTCTACTTTCCCCTCTCCTCTTCACGTGCTTTTATCTTTCCCCCCAACACCCGTGCATCCCACTTATTACCCCGCAGACTTGCCTTCCTCCATCAGCACATTCCATTCACTTCCACTCCCCCCTTACTACTCGCACCTCCTCTTTCATACAATCTGTTCCCTTTTCTTCTATCGTCTCAATACGCATCACTCACAACACACCTATCAACGCTACCTATCTTTATACCACTCTGTCTACACCTACAATCCCTTTGAACTATCTTATCCCACCATCTATATACCCACCAACCACCCTGTGGCTCCGATACCAACGGCCTACTACCGTCCCCTCTATTCAAGCTTCTTCCCCTCCCTCTGGTTACGACCATCCCTCTCCCGACGCACCTAATCATCCTCTCCTCCTTACTTCCCCCAGCTTGTCTATCATCTTCCTTGCCTGATCTCTTCTCCCCGCGCACCCATGGCTCCAATCTCCATAATTAGTCTCCCTTCCGGTCCAGAGGAGTCACTCGGGACAACTGCTCCGCCTACTCTACGCATCAACAGGTCTCTTATTGAGGATAAAGATCTTACTAGCGTCGGAAGCGCTACCGGCGATACTTAGTTGTTAGGATACTCCAACCGATCAACACCACTGCGAGGTTCTTGATTCCCATGCACAGACACTCGGACGTCTCTAGTGTCTTCCAGTTTCCGACGCCCTTATCTACCCGAGTATTACCTGCCTCTGTCCTTGGGAGCTCGTTCTGTTTTTCTTTTAAAGGAAAGCCTAAGTTTACATCGGTTGCGATCAGGAAGGCCTGGCAGACACCGACATAAGAAGACCTCACACACAACAACCGGTGGTCGTATTTTAAAGAAAAACAGCACAGTATCGCTACTTTACGGTGCATGCCTATGCGCAAGTTCAACTGTCCCCAGGGGTGGGGACCGCAATAAGCTCTCCTTTCAAGTGGAGGCCGGGTCTATCTACAAATTGGAACATTAAGTCCCACGCGGACATGAATTGAAGCTTGTCGCTGAGTTGTTTCCTGTGGAGCAATCTATCATGACAGTCACGGAGCCCAATCGGGACCTGTTGCTTCGTATCAATGACTTAGTCTGCTTCATGTATCTGTCTTGCCCTCAGAGCAGTAAACTACTGGATGGGGCTTGCATTATTAATGCGAGGGCCCTCACACATTATTACTCAAATCCTACAGGATTATTTGTCTGACGCAGTGGTTATCATCACCAATTATTGCTATATACTCTATTGAACAGTAGTTGTCTTTATGCTATGACACTAATTACTTATACATAGCCCAATAGGGACACCGATTGCCACCGCTATATATGTCAACGATTTTGAAATATGACGATGTCATGCCTATATGATAATGTTTATCTTAGAAGGCTTATAGCACTTTACCCATAATGATTGCTATTTAGACGTTATAGGCACGTGGTGTAATTCATTAATAACACAGGTCCATCCAATACATTATCCGCTGGCCAAAACAGTATATACAAATGTATGCATATTACTAATGCGTCAGCTCATCTCAGTTTATATGTTCACATGTATTGGGTATCACTGTATTGCACTGTTACATTGGTGTTTTATGTCGGTGCAACATTTTTTCATGCTGATATTTTTGCAGGGGCTAACCCACGTCCTTTTCTTTGATAGCCCATGTATATATTAGCTTATGCTACTACACATTATATGCTGGCAGCTTTTCTTACATGATGCAGTGCATCAGACTCTACCTTTGGGTACATAGTCTTGCTGCTACACAGCTTATCAATTTACCATGGGCCATCATTATGGGTGTGCTTTGCCTGGTTCCACAGTCATTCTTTGTATTAGCAGAGAGCATACGCTCTTTAAGTGATTTGATCCGTTTATTATTTAATTATTATTGTCAGTTTGCACATGCGCATTGGCTCCCTCACTGTTCATAATAAGTTCTCCATGAGGCAATGAACATGGGTAATAGCACTCGTTTTTTTGGACACAGGTTGGGTACCAAGTTCAGTATGTGCTAGGGTCACCCACAACACACTTTTGTGGCCAGCATGAGCCCAAGCGCAGTCAGCTGTTGATCGCGCACAGTTCCGCATTATTTATTTTTTGCAGGCGGTTCGCGGCTGCGCAATGGTTAGTCAATGGGTCTCCACGACCCCATCTTTCCCTGCTACAGAGTTATGCTTCACACATGCCGAGTAACTGATTCCCCTTTGCCTAGATGCTGCCCCTTCACTGGCTCGGCACCACGTGACAGGAGTCTCAGTACACTCTGACACTTCAACTCCTCACATACACATGCGCAGTTAACACTGCCTACGTGGCAGGAGTGCTACAGCGTTCTTAACTGTCATTGACAGCCTGGTTCCTTTGGGCAGCCCTGTATACAGACATGTAAGTGATTAATAATACATACATCATGTGTTGCACCTGTTTGTTTTGGTTGCTTAGGGTTATATATGTGTTATGACTACTCCTCTGTTTGTTCATCACCTTGGAGAAAGGTCCCGTGTGGAGGACCGAAACGTTGGTTTATATGTCACACTAATACAATTTTTTTTTTTGACTACCTTCTGGAGTGCTGCCTCTGATTATTCGCTACACCCCGGTATCGTAATAGCCTATATATTATATATATATAATATATGTATATATATATATATATAATATAATATATATATTATATATATATGTGTTCGACAAACCTATACATTTTGTCGCCCCGGCGAGTGGATTTAACCCA
>WSYH01001661.1:0-61581 GCA_036426205.1 Ascaphus truei
TCAATCGTCTGGCTAATCCAATCCAAGCCATTGTTTTGTTAATCTGGCCCTGGGCTGGCACGGTAACAAGATTCAGCAGGAGGCCAGCAGAGTATCATCCCCCCATCCCCCCCCTTAGAGGGAGGGGCTGCCTGCTTAAAATCCCTCTCGAATGAATGTAATCATATGATCTAATGTATCTGTGTGCATCCGTTGCTACAGTAACTGTTCGTGTCAGAACAGCCACTGCTTCTAAATACTGAAAATTACAGGATAAATATACAGTAATGTGAAATAATCTGTTCTGTGGGTCTGAGAGGGTTGAAAGTCCAGGTCCTCATACGTACAGTACATTCTCGAATACCTTTAGAATAAAAATACAGTATATATAATATACAGTATAATATTGACAGTATAATGTAAATAACCATCCTGTTCTTTTCCCTTCATACTGTAACAGTATCCTCATTGTGTCTGCGGTACGTAGTTCATTGAGAGAGGAGAGGTTTTGTGTACATCATTACTGCGTGTATATACTGTACATGACTGCACAAGCAGATTTGACGAACACAAGGCCCCCCCTCCCCCTTGGGCACCCTTTTCCTGGAACGACAAGAAAACAAAAACTTTGTTCAGTTACTGTACTGTACTGTATGTGCGTACTGTATTATGGTAGAACTACTGTACAGTAGGTGGCTGGTGCAGCTTTCTCTGAAAGAAAAAAATGGAGCAGTTAGTAGGCAGTTACTGTAGTACTGTCAAACTAGTCTACTGTACTGTATACTGGAACTACTGTTACTCTGACTATTGGGAAAGAAAAAATCTGTGCCATACTACCTGTATCATACTGTACTTACTGTACAATACTACAGCACTGTACTACTTTCCTGATGCTTGCCCATTGCGCGCGATGACAATGGGCAACACAGTGGCAATATGGTCTATATATTTATTGCATCGTTCCACGGTGAGTACATCGTTCCAAAAACTCATTATGGCTTATACAACTCGTCCTTCTGGAGGGTTTCGCCACTTTACGGATGTGGTCCTTCAGCTGAGCCAGACCATTTCGATCGGATTGAAGTCTGGGATCTGTGATTGGAAAGAAAGGACAATTAGTTAAGAGATACGCACCGACACTTATTCGAGCAAATCCAGTATGTACCTGGCAGATACCTGGAATGCGCGCTCCTCACCTCTGACAAGCCCGTGCGTTGCCTTCCCAGCTGGTTCATGCCTGGCTGATGGCGCGATCTGTTAAATGAAATGATTAGATTAATAGGCTGCAATGCTTGCGTGTTACCAGATGGCAAAATGAATTGTAATGCAGTATATATAATATGGCGTATTGCAGCCAGCGGAAAAAATGCTTCAATCCCGCTGGAAATAACGCAATGCACTCGGCAAGAAACGTCACAAACCTCAATAACCCGGTATACCCGAATTCGTGGACTAGCCGAGCTCGAATAAAGTGTGGCCAGTGACAGTACACAGTAAAAACAGTGGGGAACATATAAATGGGACACGGTCTACTGCACTTACTCCGTGGCGTCTTCACCCAGTTGATGCCGCGCTCAAGGATATGCGCCGTCGACGCGGTGTGCTTGGGATCATTGTCCTGGTAAAAGCGATGACCATTGGGAAAGTCTTGTGTGATGTATCGCACTATCACGGGCACAATGTTGTCTTGGAAGAAATCTTTATTCATGATTCCTATAGCAAGAAAAGAAAAGTGCTCAATAGTACAGTACAGTGCATACGGTAAGGCAACACTAGTCAAGTACAGTGCATTAGGCGGCATTATATTTGAGAAATTGTACCTTCAAAGACGACAATGCATCCCGGTCCACGCCTAGAGATGGCACCCCACACATGCAGCTTCACAGGGTGTTTTGGCCGGGCTTCAAAGTTATGCGGCCTTTTTTGTGGAACGCAAATCTTGCAAATCTCTCCAGCGACACAGTAGACTCATCAGTGAAGATGCAATCCTGGAAAGTCTCACCGCTGTCGATCCATGCTGGGCCTGAGCACTCTTTTGATTTTGTTTGCGTCCCGTATCATGGGGTACGCTCTGTAATGACAATGAATAAAAAAATGTTAGCGTCACAGCGCAGTACAGTTTGCAAAACAACACTTTTACTTTACAGTACCTCCTGTACTGTCCATACTAACCTCACACGTCATATTTCCATCCAATTCTGCGTCTCATCTTCTTTATGCTGCTCTCGGATACAGTCAGATTGTGGTTTCCTGAAGAGTGTTTTAACCCTTAATGCGCTCCTCTCATCATTCTCCTCACTTATTCTGTCCACCAGAAGAGTAGTCTCCCTACAATGCAAAGAAATTATATTGTGTTATTAATATGCAGCAATATAAATGTATTACTGATACTGTACATGTAATGTTGTAATATACAGTAAATATAAATATACAAAAAAAAGTATACTGCTGTACTATAAATATAAATAGACAAAATATACAGTATACAGTACTGTTGTAATATAAATATACTATATAAATATACGGTTGTTATATCATAATAAATACACATCATATACTGTATATTCCGTTGTAAGATGAATTGCAATATACCAAAAGTGTATACTGCTGCACAAAAAATATAAATTGACCACACATACACTATATACTGTTGTAATATAATAAATATACTATATAAATACGGTATACTGTTGTTATATCATAATAAATACACATCATATACTGTATATTCCGTTGTAAGATGAATTGCAATATACCAAAAGTGTATACTGCTGCACAAAAAATATAAATTGACCACAGATACACTATATACTGTTGTAATATAATAAATATACTATATAAATACGGTATACTGTTATATCATAATAAATACACATCATATACTGTATATTCCGTTGTAAGATGAATTGCAATATACCAAAAGTGTATACTGCTGCACAAAAAATATAAATTGACCACACATACAGTACACTACAGTATATACTGTTGTAATATAAATATACTATATAAATACGGTATACTGTAGATGTACACTACAGTTTTCTATATTTTTTTTGTTAAATTTTATAAATATACAGTACTTACGCATTTGTTACCTTTGGTGCCTTTTTGCGGTCTCTGTTTTTTCCTTGTGCATGATAGCACACGGTGTTTGATGGCACAACGAGGCCAGAAGCAGTTAACCAGCGCTGGATATCTGCAATTCGTTTTCCGCTCGTGTACATCTCCTTCATTCTCATGCTGAGATCCTTTGAAATCTTCTTAACAGGCATTGCTGCGAGTAGAAAGAAATACAAACACAAGAATGTATATTCGATGTTTAGTCGATGTGTATTCAATGTGCAGTGAATCCACAAAATGGATGGTGTATTTATATGTTAATGACTCACATTACAGACCACCCACTTTCAACACCTGTACCTGGCCGCCATGCATAAAAGGTTGTACACGTTGCATAGCCCACCACTTGCTGATCTTTATCTGAGCCATTGTCCAGATACTGCATTGTGCCTCCCGCTTACATGGAGCAGCCCCGGTTCTATGGACGCAAGAACCATCTCACCTCTGCTGTGCCTGCCACACTGAAAAAGAGAAAGGCAGTTACCGTTTCCAAGCCAAAGGTAAAGCGACAGGCTAAGGCCAATAAAGAAAACCTTCTGCTGACCCCAAAGGCTAAGGGTTTTAAAACACGTCAGCCTTATTATGTGAAGAAGAAATACGGTACTGTGCTCGGTACGCAAGACGAATGGCAGCCAACTCACCGAATCCGCAGACCACTTGCTCCCATAAGCTTCGACGACTCTGCTGTAGCTGTCCCGGAAATCTTCAGCCCGGCTTCTCCACCCCATCTTCTCCGGTTCCATCTGAAGATGCTGCTGCCTCTGAAATCCACGGGTCACTGTCTCCTTTGCTCTTGGACGACTCTGCTTCTCTCCCGGAAATCCAGCGGTCACCTTCTCCATCCCTCTTCGACGACGCTGCAGCTTCTCCTGTACCGGGCATCCCCGGGTCACCTCCTCCACTCTCCATCGATGCCGCTTCTCTCCAGGGAACCCCCATCTCATCCTCCGTTGCACCCATCCCCCCAGATCTCCAGATGCCATGCACAAGCAGCTCGTTAGACCGGATCCTGAATGGGCTAACTGTGGATCTCCCCGGGAATTCTATTGTGCTGGCAAAGCTAGATCTGCTTCTGGAGTCGGTGCTACATATGGAGCAACGGATGCTACAAATGGAGCAACGGATGGATCAACGGATGCTACATATGGAGCAACGGATGGATCAACGGATGGACAAGATAGAGGCTGACATAGCGGGCATACATTATTTGCTCGGTGTTAATGCCCCTGTTTCCCCGACGCTGGAGCAGGGGGGTGACATGGATGTGATGCATGGTACCTTCGACCCCCTTCCATCACCAAGCACACCCCCTCCACCAGAAGATGCAGTGTACTATGCTATTGAGGAGGACATGACAACCCCGTCAAGACCACGCCAGGAGACAACCCGGCGACCACTACCGGAGGAAAGCTTCCTCCCAGACACCCTATCATTGCCCGTCGCCTCAAGTACACCCGCTCCCAAAAGACCTCCTACAACCGCTCGCATAGAAACAGTGCCCGACATCTCCCTGTGCGATCTGCCACCGGCACTGAGGGAGAAGTATAGGGTGAGGAGTGCTGGTATACCACACAAGTATGCCTTGATCATATTTAAACACCATGTTCCCTACACATTGTACTGCGAGTGGGTGTTCAAAGTAAATTACGATGGGAATCGCCATAAAAAGGCCCTTCCTGCTAATTTAAGGAAAAAGATTGTGGAAGAAATGCAGCGCTATTATCCTGTTACAGATCCTGTAATGAGAGGCGTTACAGACTGCATTAATGGCGTTTTGCGCCATGCAAGGCATCGGCCATGGATGGAAAATGGAGAGGACTTTCAGTGAGACCATACTGTAATATTGTGCTGTACTGTACAGTACATGTTTTGCCCTACAGTACTTGCTGTACTTAAACAAAGGATACTGTATGTTGTTGTGTGTTGCACGGTTTTTGTACTGTATTTGTAAATAAAAGTTTTTGGTGGCGACTTCAGCAATAAAAGAACTGGTTAATTTATCTCACACTCAGTACTACAAACTGCTTTTTGCTGCCAGACTGCAAAGACGCAAGACCAGCAACATTGTAACAAAAGAGCAATGAGCGCGCAATTGGCGTGGGAACTTCTGTTCTAAGGCCCCTAGAAATAATATTCTTTATTTTATTTATAAACTCACATTTATAAACACCGTCACCCACTCCCGCTACACACAATAAAAAATAATCACACACAGCATCCCCGCAATAAATAAATAAATAAATACAAATAAATACATTTGAAATACATTTTTATTCCTAGTGTAGATGTGCAGGGGGTCTCGGGAGCTGAACCGCACTGGTTTCAGGTCGGGGGACCTCCTGCCCCCCGAGATACAGCCCCCTTTATGAGGTGCCGGTATCCCTCTGCGTTAAAGGCCCCGATCACGTGCCCCTAAAGAGGCCTGTATCTCGGGGAGCAGGGGGTCCCCAGACCTGAAACCTGTGCGCTTCTGCTCCGGAGACCCCCTGCACATCTACACTGTGAATAAAACACACACATCATTAAAGAATCATTCTTTACCTTAGCGGCTATGCGCTATGGTAAAGAAGCAGCATTTCTGTATTTTTAATAATATTGTACAGTGAGCAGGGGGTTCCCTGAGACAGAAATCTAATCTCAGGTGACCTCCTGCTCCTGCACAATATTATTAAAAGTTCAGAAATGCTGCGTCATTACCATAGCGTATATCCGCTAAGGTAATGAAGGGGTTAAGGCATAATAACCAATAAATACATTCAATACACTACCCACTACCCACTACCCATGGCAACCTCCGCTGCTGCTGCTGCTGTACAGTAAAACAGAGAAAAAAATTAACACTTTCAAAGTAATGTCCCCTAAGCCTTTAATCACCATAGCGGTTATTAACCGCTACAGTCATGAAGGGGTTAACCCACCCTCACCCACCACTCGGGACGCCTACTGTACATACCCTCCCACTCTAACCCCCCACCCCGTGAGGCCTAACCACCCTCAACCCTCACCCACAAACTACCCACAAGGGAGGCCTACCCACATACCGTTGGGGAACCCCCCCCACCCCCCACCCCCAGTCCCCGCAATCAAAACAATGCACAGCCCCACAATAAACAGCATTCTATTTATTAAATACATTACCCACCCCCTGTGCCCCCCTATAAATACAAGATGTATTCTTTTACATTCAGGGTCCATAACGCAGCCCCACGCTAGTCCCTGGTGGGCTGTCAGGGCACCTGGACAGACCTACAGTTTACCAGCAGCATTCCACAGGTTCTGGAGGCCTGCTGGTGGATCCTGCCAGCACCATGGCGCCCAGGTGGTCTCCTTGGGTCACCGTGAGCCACAATTGGGTCCCCACGGTAGGCCCAAGGATGTCTGGGAGCCCCGGGTCAAATCCACAGGTGTCTGCGGGGCCTTGGGTGGTTCCGTCGGGGGTCTGGGGAACTCACGGGTGCTCACTACGGGTCCGCAGTGCCCCCACAGAAGTGGGACCACACATCATCATCCCCGCACCTACGGGTCGGCGGTGCCCCCACAGAAGTGGGACCACACATCGTCATCCCCGCAGACTACGGGTCCGCGGAGCCCCCACAGAAGTGGGACCACACATCATCATCCCCGCATGTGTCACCCGTGGAACCACCAGCCTGATACCCTTGGGATACCCGAGAATACCCGAGGTGGTCTCCAGAGGTCCCACGCAAAACCACGGAAGTAACCCTGAATGTAAAAAAAATAAACCTGGCCTACAGTATACATTCAATACATACACCCTCCCCCCCAACACCTACAGTACAATAATGTGCAAAATAACTATTATCCAGATATGGATAATAGATTAATTGCCCATTATTAAAAACATTAACTAGCATATACAAATAAATAAAGTACTACTAACCTCATCAATACGAAGTGTCCGACGCCAGCGCCTTCCTTCTCTTGCCCACACAATACATAGCCAAAACCAAGGCAATACATTGCAAGTACATTCAGATATCAATTAACCCCTTAAACACCTTATCGGATAATAACCGCAAAGGTAATTAAGGGGTTAAGCCACACAGGCACGATACCCACCCTTCACCCATGAATTTGTACTGTGGCTTCATCATGCAACTATATATATATATACTGTATACTGTATATATACATACAGAGAGACAGAGAGAAAGAGAGAGAGAGAGATACAGTATACAGTACAGTATATATATATACACACGTTATATACACACCCATGATAAACCAATATACAGTACAAATAAATGTAGAAGGGTTATCAAAAGCACTGTCCTACAACCAAACACTTCTCCATACATACACACTAAATTAAAATCAATTTCCTTTAATATTCATAACTGATCTCTCAATCTAAATCATCACGAAACCTCTGAAAAGCCATTTAAACAACTTACATTCCAATATAAATGATGCCTCAATATCTATGCACCATACAGTATACATTATGCAAATTAATCAAACGTAAACAAAAATCAATTAGCAATCATTATTTACATCCCTAAACAATTCACACTCAATCACGAACAATGAAACCATTAACAGATTCACGCCTAGAGCAGAACAATTAAGCCTTTGAAAAAATATAAGTACTGACAAAAATACAACCAAGGCTATCTATCCCTGACCTTCCTCAAACACACAATACAATACCAAGGAATACATCTACTGTATCTAATTTTAAAATACTTTAAACTCACAAAATAATTAAAAACACATCTAATCCAGCTTTTAAAACATCATCATTTCTTACCTTGAATGTATACTGTACAGTATATCTCTCTAGACATATATACTGTACATACATACATACAGTGGCAAGAAATGATATACCACAAAAAAAAAATACACATGTTAGAAAACCTTTTGAAAAAATTAACAAGTTAAATAAAATACATTTCTTTACTGTAGTTCACTTACCATTACTTGCCCCCACCGATTCCCGTTGCGCAGCTTACTCACGAACCAATCCACGATCAGGAACCCATAAAATAATAAACCATTCAAAATAATAAACATTAATCTAAAAATCCAAATCAATCCACGGGTCTTCTACTTGTAATCCATCTTCATCTGTATTCTTCTTTCTTCTATCTCCTTCCGGGCGGGGCAGGGCGTGGTCTTCTTTCCATCATCGGCCACGCCCTTGTCTTTTTTCTTCTCCGGGGGTCCTTCCTCCGCGGCGTCTGGCTGCAAAATGAGACGACATAGGCTTTTAAAGGCCTATGACATCACATTTTGCGTCATGGTTCCCACGGTCCTGATTGGACCGTGAAAACCATGTGTTTTGGCCGACAAAAAAAAAAATGATGACGTCACTTAAAGGGAATGAAAGCACAGCCAATCAGAATGGCTTTGCTTCAATTGCCTTTAAGATGACGTCATGAAAAGGCACATGGCCGTGCACACATGGTATGGTAGCCAATCAGAGCGTGGGAACTTTATCCCTACTCTGATTGGCTCTGGTATACCATGTGTCAGGGGCTTGGGGGAGAAAGGATGTGACGTCAATGAAAACCTGTCACGTGGTACGGTAGCCAATCAGAGCGTGGGAACTCGATCCCTACTCTGATTGATGAGCAGCGGATCTCTCTCTGCTGCAAACACATCACGCCCCCAGTATGTGCAGTAATTTACTGAACATGTACTGTAGAATAAATGCATAGTTTTATTTATTCGGGTTTATTACACAGTATACTGTTCGGCCGGAAAACATCAGCATACAGCACAATATTATCCATCGAAATCCCCCCATTAGCCGTTTTCTTTTCTGAGGAAAAACAAAATGAAAAGTTTTAATGTACAGTAATGGTCAGCCCCCTAAAGAAGTACCCAGCCAGCCCCACCAAAATAATACGGCAACAATACAGTACTCACCATACTATTTCCCATTCAGCTTGCGCCGGCGCCGGTCCACTGCCAGTCCAGCTATCTTCATCATCCATGTCGATAGTTTGCAGCGGGACTAGCCCACCTGTAGTCAGCAGGTGAGGCGGGAAATCGCTTAGGTACATGCAAGCTTCATCAAAACTGGCCGCGAAATCCGACTCTGTCTCAGGGTTGTCACTGACAGTGGGACCGTCATTGGAAGCCGGTGCTGGTGCTGGTGCTGGCGCATTGCTTGGCAGGGACTGTCGCTTCTTAGTTGGTTTTAACACGACCCTTCGCCTTTTGCTGCCTCCATGATCATAGATACGGGAAAAACCCTGTGACACACACCAATACCCTCCAACAAATTGGGGCTCAATACGGTGAAAACAGGGGTCACTACATAACCTTTTCCTTATTGCACGCTTCCACAAATGAGGAGCTGGCGAAAATTTGTAAAAGTCATAGTTTTCGATAAAATACTGATAAATTTGAACAACTGTTGCCATCTTATCCTCTGTTGCATTAATAGCGGCCCATATCAAATAAGCATAACTTCTGTCAGGTTTTTGGAACACGGGCTGCTGCACTTGAACACTCATGGTGAGTCTCTGGAGAATAGTGTACTGGTAACTGAAACAGGTCTTTGTTTTTATTTAATATGTAAAGCCTAAATTGATACATTTTTGCAACTCTTCCTTCAGTCTCAAGGCCAAGGCCAAGTTACTGTACAATGGCACACTGTGGTACAGTATCTTTTTTAAACGAAACAACTGCAAGCCCACACATTACTGATTCGGCGCTTTACAAGTCATGAGTTTATGCCATCTGGTGGACATGCGAAGCATTGCAGCCTAGTAAATCCTGATCATTATCATTTAACAGATCAGGCCCCCGTCAGCCAGGCATGAACCGTGGCTGGGAAGGCAAACGCAACGCAGCATGCAAGAGGTGAGCAGCGGCGGATTCCAGGTATCTGCCAGGTACAAACTGGGCATTTGCTCGAATAAAGTGTGTCGGTGCAGTATGTTTTTTGAATTCCGTATTAATTCAAGAAAAAGATACCTGAGATTTGGATTTAGATATTAAAAAAATATACTTTAATTTTGAAAAAAATATTGAAGAATGAGATCTCCTACTGGTGTGAATATGACGAGTTTAAGCCAGTATATTGATGCTTATAGAATACACAGAGGCTTGATGGTTCTTAAAACACCAACCTTTGCTGATAAAACTTTTAGCATAACTTGGCATGAGATTTTGGATAGACATTCTATAGCACTCATGAGACTATTAATCTCATATAGAGAGAAGTGACTGATAGATACAGGAGCATCTAGTCAGGGTATATATACCAGATTGAAGAGTTTTGATCCAATAGAAGAATTTGGTATTTTATATACTAATCTGAACAAAAGGATTGAGAATTTTGAACGGGAGTTAATTGAAAATAAAATAATACAATTTCTAAGAGATAAACACTATTCTCAAAATAATTGACAAAGAGATTGGGTTCAAAGGAAGAGTGAGAGAGCATTCGATAGGAAACAAGGATCACAATTTGTTTTTAAAATTAGGGACCGACCATATATGAAAAATGTCACCTAGAAAAAATGTTTCATCTATCAGGAGAAAAATGAATAATCAGCAGTGGGAGGAACATGCACAAATGTCATACAGCTTAGTCCTAAATTTGCCCTGCTTACGGATCAGAAGTCCCCTAGTGTCAGCCAAGATAGCAGGCAGGTTAGAACCATAAAACCCCAATGGGAGCAACTGTAGGCCCACAATTAGAATACAGGAAGCACGCATAATGCAGGAATCTTTTTTAGGGAGAACAACGTCCTGAATAAATCACCTACACAAAGAGCAAGAAAGACAAGAAAGGAAAAATCTTAGGAGGGTTTTTTTCCAACACAGGAAAAAGACAATTTACGAGGATATACCATACCAGGAGGGGGATGTGAGGAGGAACTCAGGGGAGACAGAAGATAACCGTTTGGTACCCTACAAAGATAATGCTGAGGCAGGTATATATATTTAATCTTTCATCAAAATTACTTAACACAACAAAAATCTGAGAGTTTTAAAGAGGGGTTTATCTTTTGCTCCCTCCTGTGAACCCAAATTGTTTTATCTTTTAATAGATCTTAACAAATTTATTAGAAAAGTTACATTAAAATACAGTTTTTTAAACTCAATGATCAGGAATTTGACAGACCCACTAATAATGATCAACTGGATCTATCTTCTGACATGGAGGTTGTCAAATGTTTGATTTCTCTTTATACAATATATATCCAAGTGAGATCAAAACATTCCCCAAAAGATTGCACTCAATGCTAGGAAGTAGTGTGACCTTTGCTTCAAATACATTTGAACATGGACCCATATAAGATTATTCTATCCATATTATGCAGCTTTTCAGCATACGCCAGTAAACCCACTCCCAGACAGCTGTATCAACCTTTTGGGTCTCATCAGTGTGGTTAACCAGTCTTAACCACACTGATGAGACCCAAAAGCTTAAACTCATTAGGGATCAGCTGAGACCAATATATATAGATTGATTTCAGATATAGTTTCCCTCTTATTCGCACTTCATCTTAAATGGCAGAATATATCATATAAGCATAACTGCAGGCAAGTTTTCTCTTGCATTCAGTAAGTGCCATGTTATATGCCATGTACAAATGGACTGAGATACATTTGCTTAATGCATAGTGCATAGTGTTTTGAGTGTGAACCTGTTACTTCTGATGAAAAGTACAAGGTCATTAAACGAAGAAAGGCAGTGTTTAAAGTGAGACATTTGTACATTGCATCTTGCATTGAAACACGCGTGAAGAGCACAGATAATGTACAATGTGCCATCTGCCGTAAATAAAATCGAAATCACTTTTGGAACAAAACTGATCCTAAAAGCATCATGTTCAAGTACAGTACAGATATACTTTTTTTTTATGAAAGATCCATAAATACCAATAGAGCAGAGGGAATTTATCCTATGTGTACTGCACTGACTCATAATTATTTCTTTTTTAATTGATCCTTCTATTGCAGACTAGGAAGGAAGATAGATAAAAGGGATGAATCAGTGCAAAGTCCAGATCAATCCATGGTCATACACAGGTAATCGAAATAGCAGGGAAGGTACTTGAGGGGTTAAGCAAAGCAATAGTCCGGGGCAGATCCGAGGTCATACACAGGTAATAAAAATAGAAGAAAAGGTACTCGATGGGTTAACAAGGCAATAGTCTAGAGCAGATCCAAGGTCATACACAGGTAAACAAAATAGCAATATGCTTAGCTGGGCATGAGAAGTACAGGAGCGTGTGCAATACAGCAACTGAGTAGCACAGTCAGGATTGCTGCATTTCCTGCTCTTATGTAGATCCCAACCAGGAAATGAGCGAGCAACACAGCAGGGCATCTGGCAGTTGTAGTTTTATTAATGTCTTCAACCTGGTGGACATCTGCAGTAATGCATCCTGAATGCACTTCCATGAGGATAAGACCTCTCAATTGCATATCTTAGTCAAGCGCCGATGAACCGGTCTGACACACTGCTATGTGTGCAACTTTTGCACCTAGTTATGCAAATAATAATCCCTTTATTTTTGATATACATATTATCTGGAAAGGTGACATTCTAGATGACCCCGAAGAAGCATGCAAGACAAATGAAACGTACGTCTGTCGGGTTTTAATGACGCGGATGGTGACCTTAGTGGAGAGGTCGCATGGTAAGGAGCTGTACAGCTGAACGGTTTGTATCACGGAGCACCCTGACACAATCTGACCAGGTCCTCTAGCGATAACCCATATTATTGACTAATGTGTGGCTATGTGGTGAGAGATCTGGATAGCCTTACAGTTATCTTTACAAACAAACTAAAGCGGCTGTTAAATTAACATCATGCTTCACACGCTGAAATACATAATATATGCCAGATTATGATTGCACTCTATATGTCTCAATACATTTAACATCCGTATTAGAGGTATGTCCCAGGAATATATGATATGAGACATTAGAGACATTATTTTATATATATATACCTGCCTGGCTTTGCCCGGGGAATGTACTATTTAATACATCTCCCCACCCCACCCCCCCCCCCCGCTGCCGGCATGGCCCCCCCACCCCCCTGCTGCTGGATGTAGTGAGGGGTGAGATTTGTCTCTGTCTGTGTCTGTCTGTGTGTGTATATGTGTGTGTGTCTGTCTGTGTGTGTCTTCCCCAGCTACTGGAACATGTCTTTGCCCCCCCTGCCCCCCCGCGAGTGACACATCTCCCCGCGCCGCTGTGGCATGTCCCCTCGCTTCTGGCACATCTCCCTGCCCCCCCCGTTGGTACCCCCACTGCCGGCACATGCCCCCCCCCTAGCCTTGCTTCTCCCCCGCTAGCTTGCACATCTCCCCCCCTGCTGGTACATCTCCCCCCGCTTGCTGGCACATCTGCCCCCACTGGCACATCTCCCCTGCACATCTCCCATCACACACAGCCCTGATCCAGGCAAGGACATGCCTCCTCCCTTAGTAGCAACACCCCCCTCCCCATCTCTAACATTAGCAGAGGGAAACTTAGAATGTCCATAATTTGGGAGGTAAGTCACATTCTAACCTCAAAATAGTTGAGTTGACCTACAAATCCGCCGCAGAATGTCCAGTCCAAGTTTTGTTGTGCGACGTGGTGCCGTTTGTGAGATATCAATGCTTCTGACATACAAACAAACAAACGGAAAACGGAATCAAACTTAGAATTATAGTATATATATATAATATATATAAATATATATATTATATATATATATATATGAAAACCAACACAGAAAAAGGAATCCCCAAAGTAGCACTCTAGCATACAAAAAATATCAAAATTTATTAATCACATACAGATATAAATCATTAAAAATACGAGGTGTGCCGGTGGGTGAATTTCTGCGTCTAAAAAGGAACTGTTCACAAGAACAGACCTTCAAAGTTAGGGCCAGAGAGATGACCTCGCGTTTCCGGGAACGGGGTTACAGCAGATCAACCATTGGTAAGGGTAGATCCAAAGCTAAAAAAAGAACTCATACTTCACTCCTGACAGGTGCAGTGGGTGACAAACAACTTAAAACAGGGGACACGACCATACGTTTTATCGGCACCTATGATCGCAATTGGTGTAAGTATAGAGAAGCCATTCAAAAACATTGGCACATCCTCACCACTTATGTAGATTTGAAACAAATTTTGGGTGAAAGAGTCAATTTGGTTAGTCGCAGGGCACCCAATTTGGGTTACAGACAGGTCAATAGTCACTATACCCCCGGCAGATCCTCCACCTTCCCCACAAGGGAACATATTAATGGCTTTACACCATGCCGCTCATGCTCAGCCTGTCATCATATGCAGGCTAGCATGGATTTCTATGATTCCAAGGGACTCACAAGATATGAAATTAGGTCTAAATTAAACTGCAAGTCTAAGGCGGTAATTTATTATCTACATTGCTCATGCCCAATGATATGTATTGGAATGACAACTAGAGAATTAAGATTCCGTGTGTTAGAGCACGTCCGTAACATTAAAAACAGTGAACGTGATTTTAAGAATGGCCGCAAACTAACTACTGTAGCAAGACATTTCAGACTTATACATGCCTCCAATACTGATTTATTAAAAGTCTTTGCAATAGACCAGGTATTCCTGGGGATCAGGGGTGGTGATCTGGAAAGATTACTGTTACAACATGAGTGCCGCTGGATCGTCAAATTAGGGACCCTGCTACCCTCAGGTATGAATGAATACATGGGGTATGCAATGTTCCTTTGACGATCTAGTGGCAAGCCAGCTAGAGCCTATGATTGTTGCATATCATTCTATCCTGTTTTTCATCACTATTTTTCACCTTAGTGTATCTCTTCATATATACACATATGTATATGTGTTTTGTTTGTATATATCTTGCTTGACCTTTTTCCATCTCTCCTGTTGTCTTTCCATTCCTGTTTTATCATTATACATTTTTATCCTGTCTCCCACATATCATTGTGTGCTTTTATTTTATCTATGTACTTTTAATATCATTTACTTACTCTCCTTTCTTGTACTCAGGCAGTTAATCGCCTTCTGAGCTGATCCCTCCAATGTAGGAGGAGCTTTGAGGCCAGCCCATTACCATTACTATCTCCAGCTGTTTTCATTATCCTGATCAACCCATAGTCACAGAACATGCAACTACAAATAGTACTACCAATGGTCTACACGTTAAGCCCCCGGACTGAAGCATGTGGCGAAATGTGCGCATCGGGGCTTGTCTGTCTCTTCAGGATGCGGTGGTGCCCTCAGCTGTGTTTCCCCCTCCCTGCTGGATCTCGCAGTCTGTGCCCCTGTCATCTTGGGAGCATGCGCAATGGAGCGGTTGCGGTTTACTCCCTCTGAACCTAGGAACACTCTCTTGGCTGTGGATGTTTGCTACTACCTTGCTGGACTGGTCTAAGTACTTCTGTGACCCCCCTTTTGGCATTTGTCATTGTTACCTGTCATGTACATGCCTCTCTGTGTGTGCTTTATATGCAGGCTCAGCCCACATCATGTGATTTTGCTGATATTATATGTAGCTATCTTTACATTTTCACCTTACACAGGGGGCCTTATTTAGGTAGCCTTGGTCAGAGTGTTTTTGAGGCAAGAATGTTCTTGACTTTACACTTTCATGTTAAAGGGCTAATTCATTGTTCATGCAGTGTAGCACTGCTTTCCAGCACACATCTCCACATCCCAGGTTCAGTTTCTGTTCCCCCTAATGATTTGTGGTATTTGTATGTATAAGCTCATTGTTGCTTCATTCCACTTATCATAGAGGCTCAGCATTATTTCAGCTTTGAGGACACTACTACTCCTTTTTTAATGATTTATATCTGTATGTGATTAATAAATTTAGATATTTTTTGTATGCTAGAGTGCTACTTTGGGGATTCTTTTTTCTGTGTTGGTTTTCATATCATATTCATCCCCAGCACCGCCAGTAGTGGTTACCATTTACACTGCATTTAACTGGCTTTAGCACTTCTCACTTTAGGTCTGTGCAGGTTATTTATGTGTCTCATATATATATTATATTCTCAGCTGTTTCCTCTGTTGGAGGTTAGTGGCTCCTCCTTCCCAGGTTTTAAGCCCGCCCCTCCCCACTTCCCAAGTTAGTGGGTCGTTTCATTCTACTGGATATAGATCCAATGTGGCCTTTCTCCCTCCTAATAGAGGTAAATGAGAATTTGAATCCTAATAGAGGTATATTAGTATTTGATCTGGTAGTGTTAGGACTTGCGAACGGGTGCCTGCCTAGTCGTGGCTCGCAAGCTTACAACGCTTTGGCCAAAGGGTTAAACTAAATGACCCTTTTTCAAGAGAATATATAAGTATTTTACTGTGTATTTTTGTCATGTTGGATGTAGCATTGGGTTTCTCTGTCGTCTGTTGTATACATATGCCACGCTCAATAGCACTCCCTTTTGACACATATACATATATATATTTTGTGAGGGCTGAGGGGTTTCCAAAAAGAGCTTTCTGAGGTTTTGTGTTTTGTTAACCATGTAGGGGCATCCCAAGTTGCTAAACCTGATTTATTTTTCATATCAGTATATTTGTTGACATTCATTTCTGCTCATCATATCGAGCTTCAACACACCTCTACACAGTTTATCTCTGCAGTGTATTTTTTCTTAGTATTTGCTTTCACATGGGTTCGTTTGACATGTTTACAAACATCCGCCCCTTTATACAGATGTTCTCTTTTTGCAATTTGTGCCTAAGAGCAGCACAGTTTTGCAGTGGTTTCCAGTATAGCATTTTCAGCACTCCACCCCATACGCAGGGCACACCGTAGAAGGATTTGTTTTGCCACACCTCCATGAATGCAGCTTAGCGGCACGTCGTGCACTCAGCTCATCCACATGACTTATTGAGAGGACACAATTTGTACAAGCAGTCCCCATATCTGGCATTGAATCAATGCCATGAACAGAGTTCATAATTAGTCCATTACACATGGCTTTGGTTTGAGCCTTCATATGATCTACAAATATCTATTACTTTTTCAACAGAGGGATCATGCTTTTGCAGTAATTTCTCCCTTAAGTGTGTGCTTTGATGCTGAAAACTATTTTGTGTCCTAAACACTGTGAATTAACAATCACCTGCTTTATGCTCTAGCTTTGTTACAAATCTATCAATCCCATGTTTTTTCATTAAATGTACATGTCCAGAACTGATGCCTCTAAAAGACTGGATTTCATTTTGGCTGAAAAAAGTACTTGAATGCTTGCAAAACCTCACTCAACAGTTTCTACTTGTTGTATTAGGTTGTGCAATGTTCATGGTGTTATATATGTCAAGGACTCCTTCCCCAATTATATGCAAAATGACTGCTATTATACTGTAGTTACTGTACATGAGGCTTTTCATCAAACCCAGCTGCCGTGCAATAGTCTTATTTTCTGGGTCTATATTTACAATTTTTCAGTGAGGTTCCCTGTCATGCATCTGCATTGTGGGAGTCTGAACTGGTCCATCTTATGGGTATTTATTCTTCAGTCCTCATTGTTGCCCAGATGCCTGTGCAATTTTACTCTGCTCCTTCTCAGCTGTTTGCTCGTGCACAAAATTTCCCAGCTGCAGCTTTATGCCTGATACCATGTTGTACTCTGATCTCTGAGGCAAACAATGATGTGGCAAACTTCATCTTCATTTGAATGGGTTCGTTACTATGTTCTATGTTTAATAAAGTAAGTTGTAACACAACTAACTGCTCTATTCAGGATGTGCAAATTTTAAATCAGAAACCCCCAACCCCAGAAGCATAAATGACTTGAAAGGAGCAATCCACCTTGCCTACTCTCACCCCATTTTATTACATAGGTGAAAAGCAGGGGTCTCCAGAGATTTAAACATTTATTTCAGCTCCGGCCACCCCCTTGTTCCTGAAATACTTCCGGGATGGTGCCACCCGTTACTTCCTGGTATTTAAATCCCCTGCATCATGCAGTCCATTAGGAAGCCACAACTGAATTTTTTCTAGTGTTAAAAAATAGGATTTATTTAATTTCTAGCCTTTGAGCTTATCATGGTAACCTTTAGACTAAACTTGGCTCTGGGGAGAGCTTCATTTTAAAGGAGCAATCTAAGCAATATTCTACATGTGTGTTTTTTCATCAATGCAGACAGTTGCTTTAAGATGTTTCTCAGTTTAGTTCTCCATATCAACTGCGTGCAGCAGGAAGAGAGATGCCTCTTAGCAAAACATATACAGCATACACAGTTCTTTGTTTTTTTAACAAAGATTTTCTTCATTAAAATAAAGATTGCTTGCATATGCATAAGGAATGTGATGTTTTATAGGTATATGCCTTTTTTCAGCCCCAATATGTCCACCAGTTTCCTACTCCACAAAATAATTACAATGAAATGTTTGTGAGGCTTTTTGAGAAGATGATCAGACTGGGTGAGATAGGCAAGCCTGCATAGATGATATATGATTTCTTCTATTATTGTAGAAAAACTGTTTATTAAATTAATGATAAAATAAATATAGTAGTACTATAGTAGTTATACAGGCATACCCCGGTTTAAGTACACTCACTTTAAGTACACTCGCGAGTAAGTACATCTCGCTCAGTAGTCAAATGGCAGCTCACGCATGCGTCTGTCAGCACGTCTTGAACAGCAATACAGGCTCCCTACCTGTAACGAAGCTGTGCGCAAGCAGGGAGACTATAGAGCTTGTTACACATGCGTTATTTACATCAGTTACGCCCGTATATGACGATTGCAGTACAGTACATGCATCGATAAGTGGGAAAAAGGTAGTGCTTCACTTTAAGTACATTTTCACTTTACATACATGCTCCGGTCCAATTGCGTACGTTAATGCGGGGTATGCCTGTATTTGCTTATGCATTATCGTTGTACCTGTGCAGGGAGCCATGGTCAAGAGACACAAAGGGCACAGTATCATTATACAATGCTGGGTATTTTGGTCATTTTTTTATTGGCTACAATTGTGTGCACGTGCTTGCTATGCAAAATGGGAAACACAATATATCTATATAATTTTTGGCATTTAAACAACAGGAATGGGTTTGGCTGGGAGGGGACTTTCAGTGCATTGGATTGTTTAGCAGGACCCTATGATCAATACCCCAAAAAATAAACAGTTTTCCGGTCACTTTTAAGGTGTCTCAGTCTGTCTTAGATTGCTATCTTTTTTTTTTTTTACATCTGTGTAAAACGCATGGAATATTCACAGGTGTGCTGTATGTGACAGCATCAAAGGGCTTAAAATGTAGCTGCTTCCCCCACCTCTATCATACCCACTTACATATCCATTTCTCTAAAAGGTTTCAGGCAGTGCTAAAAAAGGCCCCGTAGTTTCCAAGGCAACATAGCTTTTACAATGTTGTATTTTTTAAACATAATGGGGGTTGTGGTGAAATAAATGCAATAAGCAGGATTAACTCCCACATATTCTGCAGGCTAAAAAATTACATATATTGTATATAAAATATACATATATTTAACTATGTGTTTACTGTATATGTTACTGTACCTGCATAATGGAAAGTTTAGTGAATGCAGATTGGTGGGTAAAGAAAAAAAACATAATACGCTGCCTCAACTGTGGGGGTTGTAGTGAATTAAAAATAGATAAACTGATTAGATAAAATTAACAGCCACATGCTAATGGATGTCTAGATGAAATTGTAAAGAGTGGGGTAGGTGGGAAGGAGTTAGACAAACAGACCTTCATGCATTGTGATACAACGTCTTCTGTTTGGTCTGGCTGCTTACTGTTAAAGACCCCTTTCAATGTGTTATATTATTGTAAAAAGATAATTCTTTGAATATTTTGTAGGTAACCCCATAACAAAATACCACCTGCAACGCAACCTAAACACACACACACACACACGAAACAACACTAATCAGTGGTAGTAAACTAAACACATAATTTTTTCAGTGTTTAGCAAAAAAAAAAAAAAGGAAAATATTGGTGTTCATCAATATATCAAGTAGTTTTATGGCTACAAATACCATCTTAATTAGTGACATTAGCAGAGATGCCATTTTAAAATAAAAGCACATCAAGCTATTGTTGAGAAATACAGTAATATTAAAGATTTAGGGAAACTGTTTGGTTTGCACAATGATTTGCTTCACTCCACTTGGGGACCACTTTCTAATTTGAACATATTGAGGGATAATGCACTTTTTATTTTATACTACTGCTGTTCATATTTCACTAAATAGACAAAATTATAATTAAATTATCAACTGCATGTACAGATGTAGCAAAAATTAATGTTTTCGGCACCAGGGGCAAGCTGCAGGACCGTGACTACTCCAGTGCCAGAGGATTATCGTTGCTGGGGGTCTGATTTGGAAACATGATATTTTAATAAACAGTCGAAATAGCGGTCTTTGAGTAGATTTTACTGGCTATGCACTTCTTTAACCCAGGCTGTGCTGAAAAAGCTGTGTGATACGGCAGGCATAAGCTTATAGAGATCCATGTTAAAATGGACAAGAAGCAAAAGGTGACCCGGTGTGAGTTTCTCTTGGTAATTATTGCTATAATATGTTCACCATATTAGATCAGGCAAACATATGCTACATTCACTTTAAACACTAAACACCATGGTAATTTCTTTATTTTCTGATAGTGGGGTTTATAAGATTCATTGTTGGTTTTATCAAAAGCTTAATTGACTGCACATTTATCATAATCTCTTTTAAACAATATTTTTTTTCAGGGGTTCTGATTGTTGTAAAAATATAAAATCACCTGTACAGTTTCTTTTCAGTGTCCTTAAATGACCGAAGGAGATATCTACTGGCTAGAAATAAGTTTTTGTTTTCAGACTATCATTTTCGAACTGTAGTACCAAACCCCAAAACTCAAATTCATGCTGACCTATTTTAGAAGTCCATTTTTAATTTTAATCATTACAATTAAGGTAAGGAATGAAAGTTTCTAGCTGTGCCATATCCCCTCTCCACACAAACAGCACATCATCGATGTACTTCCACCATAGGACCCGATATGCACCAGACTCGCTATTGGACCAAATAAAGTCCTCTTCCAAAATCCTCATAAACAGATTAGTTTAGTTTGGTGCCACCCTGGTCCCCATGGCATTGCTGCACATCTGCAAAGAGGATTTGGCATCATACCAAAACAAATTGTGTTTGAAAATAAACTGAATCCTCTCTATCAAAAATTGTTATGTTAAAAATATGTTAAATCCTGTTGGATTAAGGGTATGCAATTTGCGGATCCAATATGATGCCTTAAATTTTACATTTACATTTTTTTAAATTATTATTATTATTACACAATTCCTGCTTCCCTTTTATAAATTTCATGGAAAGATCCATCTGATCCATCTACTACTAAAGAAAACCACTTTGAAATGTCCTGCCTTATCAGTTACCTTTGGATTGAATCCATAACGCTTTACTATCTCTCATATCATGTAAACTGGCCCAATCCCACTTTGTGCTTATTTTTTTATAGAGCCATTTCATATTGCACTATATATTTTTTATATTTTGTATTTTACATATAGCCTGAGACCATTTGTGCTTTGGATCTTCTGTCTAATATTTCAAGGGAACTTTCCACTGTGTCTAAAGAGAAACGTTTTTCACCAGTGTATTATGCCTGTGCTGACACATGGATGTGAATCGTGGACCCTAAATGCAAGCATAATTCAGAAGCTTCAGACAACACAAAGAAGTATGAAGAGATGTAGCTAGATATTACTCGAATATGTAAGAAAAAGAATGAATGGGTTAGAAAACAAACAACAGTCTGTGACATCATCCCATGGGTAAAGAATTTAAAATGGCAGTGGACCAGACATCTCAGAAGAAATGCTCATCGTTGGCCAAAGATGGCGCTCGACTGGATTCCAAGAGAGATTAAAAGACCAAGATGATCAAAAGTAAGGTGAGAGGATGAAATCAGAAAAAGTGTTGGAATAACATGGAGAAGAGAGGCTTGCAATTGCAGTACTTGGGAGATCCTTGGTGAGGCCTACATTCGGCAGTGGTTCAACAAGGGATGATGATGATGATGATGATGATGATATACAGTATATATATAGCCCTGTTTCCCCCCCCCCCCCCCGGGAGATTTTACAGGTGCACTACCTGTAGGGAGCAGGATATCTTGAGCTGTCTGCATTGTTGTTGAGACCAGGACAGGCTTTGGGCTCTATTACGGTAGTTCTTCTCGGGTACTCAGCGCCTCCAGCTGTAGTGGGATCCAGGGTGCTCCGGATATCAGCCCGCACCACGGCATTCTTCTCCCCCTCCTGTCTAATGACTGACACTCAGACAGGGGAATATAGTAGAACCAGGATCCTTAATTAACAGCATGGTATACAGCCACTGCAACTCGTTCTACAGTGCTGTACAGTCTTTGAAGTCCCAAACTTCTAGAGGGTGCCTACCCCGATAGTAGGAGCAATGAGTCTTGATGTTCCCCCAGGCCTTCGCCTGGGGTGGTCCAGCTCATCCTCACAATGGGAGAGACTGACAGCCCCTGCTCTCTTCTTTCTCTCCAGAGCAAGACAGAAGACTAAATTTGGAAACTCCCGATTAGGGTTCAGAGGGGGCGGGATCAGGGTCTACACCCATACTGATAGGCTTACCCAGGCCATGAATCACCACCTCACTTCTGTCCATCATAGAGGAGCCTGCAGGGGGGACAAAAGCCCACTGATTAACCTGTTAATACCCTGAACTTATGAGGGACTTACATAGCAAGGGAAAAGACAGACAGAATAGACACCATGTAACATATATATACAGTAGTAACATGTTCACCTGTTTGAAAGTCTTTAGCATAGTCTCCTAGGGTAAGAATTCAAGGAAACTTCCCATTTGTTGCTTATATTTATCGTTATAGAGACAGTGGTGCATTTAGAAAATAAACAAATAAGAGAAGCAAAGAAAATCTTAGCTCTTCTTAGATCTCTAGCTAAACATATGTTGACCCCTAATTATTCCGTACAGATACCCCGCTTACCGGTTACACAAACACAGGTTTATAAATGCACCCAAAAGTCATAATCCAACATTTTAGGCACTTAATGGGACATTGCAACATAAAGCCTGTTTCAGTCGTTACTTTAGTTTATGAGGCAAGTCCAATTTGCATCCCAGGCACATCCTCTGGGAGATGACTTCCTCCTTACTGTTTTCCTTTGTAGGGAATTGAGTCCTTCAGTGCCCAAGCAGATTCCTCTTGGTAACTTGCTTCAGTGACCTTCCGAGCCGGGCATGAGGCACAGCTGTTTCTTAGGCCATCCTACTGTGAAAAGTGAACCTGCCAGCTGTATATATAACCCTTCAAATGTCCTTTAACATATAAACACATCATTTTAAAATGATTTTTTATTGGGAATATTATGTTTCATAGTCTTTTCTTTTTTATCTTCATAGGGCCATCTCACAGACAACCACCAGTGTCAGGGGGTGATGGATCAGAGATTAAAACATCACAGGCTATAGAAAGTTAGTTTATTTTTATACTCAAACTCACAGAGGTGGATAATCCAGCTGTGGCCCCTCATCTGATGAACCATTATCAGCTGCTGTGGACCCTGAAGCTAATCCTTTGGCGCTTGTATTTGCCTCTCCAGCTGCTCTTGTGACCCTTCAATTGCCCCTCCAGCAACTCCTATGGTGTCTCTGGCTGTGGCCTTGCCACTTGCCGCTTAATCTGTAGAGTAACAAATCCTACATTATCAGAGGTAAACGGCATATTTGCAGTGCCAACATGTGTGCTACTTATCCCTACAAATAAGGGATCATCGAAGACACCATCGGGAGACAATGGCAGCGCAGAAGTACTATACATAGGCCCTTCATATTTCAACCATAGAGCTGGTTAATATAATTCAGCAGGTGATAGAAGACATCCGACAAACCTTTTCACTGCCCACACCTACTGTGAGTCAGTCCAGCTGGCTCTCCACTCGAGACTCCTGTAATACCACTTCAGGAGCCACAGTGGAGCTTAAGATGTCAATGTGGGGGAAGAACCAACACCCCTGCAAGGCAAAAAAGACCACGTTGGTTTAATTATTGTGTTTTCCTCCGCTTGTTAATATAAGCATAGTCTATACTATGAAGTAACACTAATCGGAAAAAAAAATCTTATAATTTGTGTCTGTCATTTGTTTCCTTATTAGAAAAAAATATTCTTAATTATATATGTCTTATGACATGCAACATATTAGTTCATTTTATCAGCGGGGGTAATGTCATACAGTATATTATTACCATTGCATTTATTTTGGATTTCGAGGGTGGGAATTAGATTTGATAAATAAGATCATGATAGTGAAAACTGAATTTTATTTACAGTATTTATTTATCAAATCTTTTACCAGGAAGTAATACATTGAGAGTTACCTCTCATTTTCAAGAATGTCCTGGGCACAGAGATATGATGACAGTACATGGTTACATTAAATTAACAGGATTATACAGTACATTATATTTAAAGACATTGCATGAACAGTTAAAGATAATATGTTATAGGGGTATGTTACAGACCAGATTAAAATGTGAGACAGCTTTATTTGTTAAAGAACTTAGACCAGTGGCGGCTTTTAGAGTCTCAGGTAGATAGTTCCAGTGTAGTATTTGCTATCATAATTTTTATACTTACAGCCAAAAATATTGACCATTAATCTGTCCCGAACTTGTCTGCCTCTCTGAGTATTATGCTCATCTGCAGCAAGAGGGATCTTCCTCTATCTGTGGCTCAATGTTACCTTGTAAGCGAGCATTGAAAGTTATATTCTGTAGAATAGATTGATATTACAGTATAGCTTAATCAATCACTTTCTCAGGGCTTTCTGTAGCATACCTTCTGATTTATCTCAACACTTGAAGCGACTTTTCAACGCTTGAAATATCTGCTCAATTACAGAACGTGTAGATATGTGTACAGTACCTCATTATAATGCATTTATGCTGGAGTTTGTATTTACCATTGGGGGGAGGAGGGGAAGGGCGGGAAGGGGGGTGAGGAGGGTGTTAAAAGAAGAGTCCGGTAACCTTCTCCTGCAGCACCTGTGGAAATATACATAGACAATTGTACACAGTCATTTACTTTTTAAACACTTTCACATATTTATACTGAAATTAATAGCAATGTGATGTTACATTGTGCAACGCTAACACAAATGTGTTGTTAAAAAAACAAAAAAAATTTGGCATGAACTAACCTAATAGCCATCCATTCCTATATTTCCCCTACTCAAAAAGGTGACCACGGGATTAGTGATGCAGGATATGGCGCCTGGAAATCCAGGAACCACACTCAGAATGCGCATGATAGCATCACATACCACCGGCACATTGAGGGAATTCAACTTTTGCTGTTGCACAACTTTAATTCCATCACTCTGCTTGGGGATAATGCTACATATATGCAGTCTTTTGTACACATCACATTGGGAAAGCCAGTTATTCCATAAACAAACACTTCAACTCCTGCCACACTGTCTTGTCATGAAGGAAATGTATGTATGCCCCCTTGTCTACTTTCAAAGCACAGAGGAATTGGTGGAAACACCAGGAAACATGGATTGTGTCATTCCACCTACCACGGGCATTGTACTCGAAAATTAACCAGAGGCTAAAAAATTTAGTGAACTCGACATTTTAACCAGGCCAGGAATGACGGGACTTGTGTTAGTGCATAATTACAAATCTGGTATTAACCTTTCATACAAATTCCAAGTGGAAGCTGTGCTCAAACAGAAATGGCTAATCACCTCTTCTTCCCTAAGGCCCTCTAATGTCTATCCCTATACAGTCTGACAGGCCTTGGAATCAACTTTATCTGCTCACCAGCCTCACCCACAGCTTCATGCTCTCTCCACAATGTCCTACATAGCAATCACCAAACATTCGCCATCTTGCCAAAAAAATATACTTTAAAACTACTGTAGCTAAGTGGTCATAACACAATGATTGCATTACATAATTAGCTAACTAGAAACAAATGTTAAAATAATAAAATTGGAGGGAGGCTCTACTTGGATGTGGTAAGTGAATTATCTTTAAAGTTAACCACTTTAACCATTTTGTGTATGTTGTAACCGTGTGTTGATTGATAGATGTTAACCATATAGGTGGTGGGGGTAGGTAATTAGATTGAATAGATTGTGGGAAGTGTTTAGGGCAAAGGTCGGAGAAAGTTTGTCATGAATGGCTTCCATTCCTACTGTTTTAATATTTCATTGATAATACAGGGTTGAATGTGTGTATATCTATATATATGTATATCTATATATCTTACATTACTAACATTCAGGGACCATGTAACATCTTATGTCATAAATCGCATACTGAACAGCGGGAGGGATAGGCTTCAATCAGATACATTCCAGGATGCACTGTTTGTAAGTAAAAACCTTTCTTGTTTTATCCATTATAACCCCGCCGGAAGAAGAGATCAGTGTATCTCGAAAGCTCGCACAAATAAAAGAATTTCGTTATCGACAGAACGGTATTGTCTATTCGTTTTTTATTTTATATATATATATATATTTTTTTTTGGCAAACTTTAATAACACATCACGGGTACCTTCTGTGAGATGGTTGGTAGAGAGTTCACCAATAGCTAGCACACACGCACGCACACACACACGCGCACAAACACACGCACACACACACACACACCTCAGACTAATGCACAGTCTTATCTTGGTTATTAACAGCATTCAAAATGCAAAGACACAAGACAAGTAATGAGAAGAGGAGACAGTATTTTGGCTAATTTGGACTCCAAAGAGCTCTGCATAAACACTGTCTGATTTTCAAAAGGCACAAACTTGTCTCATTTTATAATGTACAGACAGTCACACTTTTTACATACTTGTAAGGGATGATATCAAAGGTGGCAAATAAGCCCTTTTATACCAATAAGCAACGCTCTATACAGTCAAAATACCGTACTAGCAATGCATTTGTGACAAGGTTTGGGGACTTTAAAAAGGCCCAATAATTTACAAAGGAAAATAATGTACAGTACTTAAAAAAAAAAAACATACAGCACACACACACCCTCCCCCTCCCTCCGCTGGAGGGGAGGAGAGGGAGGAGCTGGTTCTGGGCTGGGGGACACACACAGAGACAGCTGACATCCCGGCTTCTCCAGACTGCGTGAGAGCCTTCCCCCACTCCCCCCCTCTGGCAGACTCACCAGCTTCTCCTGCACTGCACACAGATAGGTTAGAAGGACGGGGAAGATATGAACCCCCCCGCTCCCGCACGCAAACATCTGTGGGAGCTTGGAGTATATCATCGCTGAGTGAGGGGACTCCTGCAGACGAGACCACGTGGGATCCGTGAGACGATCTAAGGAGCAGGGTCGTGTGGCACAGATTCTCTCAACTGTACATGGAGAGCCTATATCCTGTAAGTAGGATTTCAGGGTTCTAGATAGGGGACTATTGACAAAACATACCACGCAATTGGCGTGCCCTGCTGTGTTTTTCTCTGTGATTTCAAGGACACCAGCACATCAAAATAGAAAAACACCCCTACCTGTCTATCAACTATCAAAACATCCATCTACCAGACATAGGAATCCTATACTAAAGACTGCCCAATTGGTTCACGGTATTTGGGTCTATTGGATTTTATTGCACAGCGCCTGGGACATTTAATTTGTATGTGTATTTGCTTTATACAGATTTGGAATAATCTGTTGATTTTTGACCCACAGGCTGCTTTAATGTTTGATTAATTTTTGATCAATTTAAAGTTAATCACTTTATTTTTGGTTATCACTGTTATCACTCTATCACAATCATTTATTGTAGGTCAGCGCTTCATAGAGGGCTTATAATTGTTTGTATACCGAGATATTAGTTGTAAGTAATGTTAGAATTAGAAAGCAGTGTCTGTACTAATTGTATATCTGTCTCTTTAATGCTAATGTTTCCCATGACATGCAGCTTCGCTAAGGATCTGGATTTGATTAACTTCAAGTTGAACTGTGACCAAAGTAGTGCATCGTTAAATCACTGTGTTAACTGTTTCGGAGGTCTGAGGATTTGTGATCTTAAGAGGAATGCCTCTTTTGCAAATGATTATCAGTAATGTCCATTCTAGCTAATTCAATGTGTTGTCTTAAAAACAACTGCACTAAAGTGTTATGGAGCTTTGAAGGTCCCAGTTAGCACTTAACAATACGCTAACTGAAATTAATGTATCGTAAAGTAAATAACCTAGTTCTGTGGATCTGGGTCACAGTACCCTGTAAGAACAACAATTGCAGTGCCAGTCAAATAAGTCAATGGTGAGGTATAAAGCTTGATGAAGAGTAGAAATAACTAAAACTTTAGGTCTTAACAGTGCCACCTTGTTAATGTCTAACAATGAAATATTGCTCGCATGAAAAAGATAAATCATGTTGGAGCAACAGGGTTATTTTCTAATAATGTAAAGTCACGGTTGCTAACATGAGCGCTGTAGTCTGTATTTTAAAAATTATGAAAGGCAATGGTTTTTTTGCTAGAATCACTATCTATGGTGTGTCCTTAACCTTTGAGACCCTATAGTTCCAATATGCGGTTTTCTATGCTGTACTGCTACTACTTCCTCTTATGGCAGTGCTCACACGCTCCTTGTATGAGTAACATCCATGCCAAACTGTATGAAAGTGAATTGTAAAATGAAAATTAATTTAAAAACTCACACTCATCACAGCATTTATTCAATGTGCATTTAATTGGGTTATATCTGGTTATGTAGTTACAAAAAGCAGAAGGGTGGTACACTTTGCCAACATGTGCAAACAGTTCATAAAAAGGACAAGAAGAGGGCAACATCCATAGAGTAGTATTTACTAGTTAAAAGAAAAGCTTAAAATTAGACAAATTCACAAACAAATGCGAAGAGTCAGCGTGTGTTGGAGAGACTGCAAACAGCATTCAAATTATCTGATGCAGTCCTCCATCTGCTCAGGAATCCCCAGTCTTTACGTACCACGTGATTGCATTGTGATGTCACCACACCAAATGGATCTCACTCCCAGGCTGTTCCATTATTCATCCACAGGCTGCCCTTGATGAAATCGCCAAAAAAGAGAGCTAAAATACGCCTATGCATTTCAAGGAGTAATCCTATTCGTTAGGGGATGTAATTCCTTTGGCCTCATACTCTTTAAACACACCTGGTCACCAAGGCAACAGAAATAACCGCAAACCTTGATATACAGTATCTCGTTGCTAGGCTACTCACACATCACAAGGATGACACAAATCCTTCAATTCATATCAGCATCCATAAGGGCTTAAGAATGTGCCTAACATATCTACTAATTAAAAACCCTTAAGGTCACTTTATTAATTAAAAAAGGAAATTACTAAAAAATGGAGGCTGAAAATAAATACAAATTTACCCAAATAAATGTGGGCAACCAAAGCGATTCTGAAAATGGGTAATAATATACCCTATAAAGTACAAAAAACTCATCTATACCTCTAAGGAATAAAGAAGTATCCCAGACATACAGTATGTACAGTATATAAATAAAAATGCTGAGTACACACGTGTATAGTGCATAAGTTAAATACTGTAAGATTAAAAATACACACATTTAAAATTAATAAACTACCTATTAAAAAAGCAGACTATAGCCCTAGAGTAACATAATGTTCAAATAAAAAGAGATAAATATTAGAGTGACATATTGTTCAAATAAAAAGAGATAAATATAACACTACAACATAATGTTATATAAAGAACCTTCAGCAATCCCTAAACATATCTAAAACTCTCAAAAAGAGGGGGAAGGTGTTAGTGAAAAAAATTATATTAATAAACTATAAAAAGGAAGACAAATCTGTCTACTCACTTAATCCCAACTTGTGGATCCAAAAAAGTTTTATTTTTTTCCATAGTTCAAGGAACCTATCTCCCCCTTTCCTATCACCGAATACCTGCTCAATACCAATCACTTGTAGACCTTCAGGATTAATATAATGCTGGGATTTAACATTTCTCGACACCCCATGTGCCATAATGCCCTTGATGGTGTTCCCCTGTGCTCCAAAAACAGTTTTAGGGTGGGCTTTTTTGTCCTACCCACGTATTGCAGACCACAGCTGCATTCAAATGGTAGACAACTAATTTTGTATTACAATTAATAAAACTCTTAAATGGAAATGTAGTGTCATAATGATTCAATTTAAAACAAGTCATATTCTGATGGATGAAATCGCATATAATACATCTCCCTTCCATACTTATGCAACCATGAGTGATATTAGATTGATCTACCCTCTGTTCTTCCTTATCAGTGGCTTTCAGTACAGTAGGAGAAGATAGGATGCGTGGGCACAACGGATTTCCAAATGATCGAATTTATTTAGCCAAACAGAAACACAACGTTTCGATCATAAGGTATTTTTCAAGTGAGGTATATGAGGACCAAAACGTTGGTCATGTTTGTGCTATGTTTATTTTTTAATACAATTTTTCTTACTTACCTTTGAGTGCTGTCTTGTGTCTGCTCCTGCTGGAGTGGATTATCTCTCTCTCTCGCCGGAGGGTGCCGGGCGCGCGCCGAAGCAGCGGAAGAGCGCCCTCCGATCGGGGCGCTCTCCCTCCCGCTGCCGGGTCCGCCGGGTCCCCCGGAACCCCCTGCCGCCGTCCCCCACATCGCGGGACACCAGGGCTCCCTCGGGGAGCCCTGGACGCGCGTGCAGGGGGCGCAGGCTCCCGATGACGCGTGACCGCGTGTCGGTGACGCGCGGCACGCCGAGGGGCGGCCACTATCCCTACTCTGATTGGCTACCGTACCACGTGACAGGTTTTCATTGACGTCACATCCTTTCTCCCCCAAGCCCCTGACACATGGTATACCAGAGCCAATCAGAGTAGGGATAAAGTTCCCACGCTCTGATTGGCTACCATACCATGTGTGCACGGCCATGTGCCTTTTCATGACGTCATCTTAAAGGCAATTGAAGCAAAGCCATTCTGATTGGCTGTGCTTTCATTCCCTTTAAGTGACGTCATCATTTTTTTTTTGTCGGCCAAAACACATGGTTTTCACGGTCCAATCAGGACCGTGGGAACCATGACGCAAAATGTGACGTCTTAGGCCTTTAAAAGCCTATGTCGTCTCATTTTGAAGCCAGACGCCGCTCTTTTCTTTTTTTTTCCGGGGAATAACGGACTGGGGGTGTAAGGGCGGGGCGGTTCTTATACATGAACCTAAATCTATTGCGCCACAATAAATTGACAAAAAATCCCACTGGGGAGCTAATACTGACATCAAATCAGGGTCTAGGCACAGCACAACCTTAAATAAAATCCACAGCCTTTTTAATTTTTAATACACATTAGCAATAGATCAAAGATTCTAAAAATAAAGAGACAAAAGTTAGTTAATAATTAAAAACAATACAAAATATGATACTCTCGCTATCTCAGATTTAAGTTATGTGAAGGAATATAATGGTTTTTTTTTTAAAAAGATATAAAGGGAACGGGTTTTTATCACACATACAATGGCTTTGAGAGGGAAAGGAAAAGGCCACAGGGAAAAGCCAGGTTTGAAAAAAAGTTAGTTAAAAAAGTAAATATATGTGATTTACATCAGTACTAAAAAAGTAAAAGAGAGGAATTAAAAAAGGACCAAACATCAATCTCTTCATTAAGACATAGTGGAGGGAGAGTTTGGAAGTTTGTATATCCAACAAGTTTCTGATTGGACAATTTTTTGTATCTAATCTCAACCACGTCTCCCTGCCCTGAACAGTTTGGGATAAACTATATACGTATACAGGAGGGTCCTATGAAATTATGTATTAGTTTAAAATGCAGATGGATAAGCTATGCCTGCTCAAAGCCTATTTTAATGTCTACTAGGTGTTCTAATATCCTGATCTTAAAATCTTTTTGTCGCCCTACGTTAAATGCGGGCTAACGCACAACAGGGCACTGTAACAGATTACAAATATGTTCGATTGCCCCAAGAATGCAGTCTTTGACCGGTAAAATTTTCTTTTGTGTGTTAGATTGAAAGTTTTTCGGTTTGGATTTAAATTTTGCAGGCATTTGCAAATACCACAGCGAAATAATTAACGTTGTGGTTTACAGGCATCCATGGGATCTCAAAACGATGTTTGTATTTGAGATCCGATGTCACTCCGGTGCCAGATAGTGTTTAAGAGTTTTTGCCGACGGTAAATAAAAAATATTGTCTGGTTGAGGAAGGGACACCCAAATGATCGGGTGAGAATCGACGTTCCCCCAATTTTTATGATTATTTTCTGAATACCTAGTACTAAAACCAGCTGAATTCTGTATAGGGTACATTTTAATTTTCTCCTCATTTATTATATGGTTTTGTTTGGTTTTTCTGTAATAGTTTAAAAAGATCCTCTCCCATTTTCTCAACTGTGATCTAGGGGAAAGAGTAGCAAAGTCTGGTTGTTCCTGGGAACCAAGATCCAAGGATAACTCTCAAATAGAGCGGTAGGATTGAGCTTCAAAAGGTCAGTTTGGAGCTACAATTCCGCTTTATGAGCATGACTGACTTAGGGGTATGTGTCAATCCATGATCTTTTTTATGATTAAATGGAGGACAATAACCAAAGCTGTTATGCGTCCACCTTTTTGAAGAAGGTTACGGTGTTGGACTGTTTCACCCCAGCTTTCCGCTTACCAGACCTGAGTCTAGAAACTATATGGTTCACATGGTCCTCGGATGTGACTATCAAATTTCAGATCGTTGTCATTACAGAGAACGAGATAGATCTTTTGAAGAGCCCAGGGTGTGTTCATTATACACTCCCGGACACACAGGACATCATTCGATATATATCTGTGCACCATACAAGACCCTTATCCGCTAAATGGGGATTCTGCCATATACAAAGTTACCGTCCTCCCATACCCACATGTATAGTTGCATTATGGGGGAAAAACGCGTCCCATGGCTTGTGCCACACACTTGTAAGTAAAACTGATTCATAAATAGAACATAAGTTGTGTGGCAAAATAATGATGGATTCGATGATAAATTTACCAAAAAAAATTTGAGGGTTGAAATCTATATTCTTTTGATAATGTCTCCTAATTGCCCACAATCCTTAATCATGGGGAAATACATGTATAAAGGGATTGAACATCGAAAGTTGACATCTTGTCCCACCTGCCATTTTATGTTTTGACCAGATCCAAAACAGCTGGTCGGATTCTTTAATATAAGATGGAGTACCTTCACATATTTCTGAAGAAAAAAATATACGTACTCTGACAAATTCGATGTTAAAGAAAACCCCAATTCCGGAGATTAATAGGTATACCCGGTGGATCGATTGATGTCTTGTGTAATCTTCGGAAGATGGTAATACACTGGGATTAGTAGGGGAATGTAATATTTAGAAATTGATGCTCTGATTTGTTCAAACTGTGGAACGCAAAGGCTTCTCGGAAGGCCCTTGACAATTCTAACACAAATTGTTTTGTAGGATCTGTGTGAGTCTGGCGTAGTACACCGATCGTTCAATATGGCCATCGCCTACCACTCATAGCTGGAAACGGTCTTGGATCACTTACACCTCACCTTTATGGCATGTCTTATTATCAGATCCTTTCTAGTCTTGTAGCTGTCTTCAAAGCTACGGGTCCTGATAGCTAAGGTATTGATATATCTGATGATTTAAAATTTTAACCAATGATGTAAAATCATTAATAAATTATTAAATCAGCATTTCTTTATTAGGGCCTGTGCCTAGTGTTACGTTTCAGTGTGTTTGTCTGGTTTGTATGTCTGTTTGGTCTGTTGTGTTTAGTCCAACCTTTCACCTCCTAATTTGAGTTATGCACCAAATTTGTCTTTTCTTCTTTTTTATATCACATCGTGACGTGAGCATCCTTGACTACCAAACTTTAATAGGGACTCCATTGGACAGTACTTCTATTTGGTGTGGTTTTCATTATTCACTGTGGCGCCGGTCTTCTTTTTTCTTAATGTGCTTGACTGACTGTACTGTCAGTGTTGACCTGGCTGCCAGTTTTGTACCATATAAGGTTTTAATGATTATACTACGCTGTTTTACACATTGTTTTCCATCTTATACGTAAAGATACCATGCTGTTTTGAATTGGTCAAAAAAATAAAAATGGAAGGAATGGTTTACAGAGGGGCAACTTTATATTAAAAAAACGACTCAATAAAACTCCCTTTACTTTGGGGCTGGATAAAATTAGAAGGTGGTCTGAAATTTACTTGGTTTTTGGCATCATAAGTTAAGTAAAAGGGGTTTCTTCATCAGGGCCAGGATCTCAGAAATATTGTGGATCTATTCTACTCTTTTTTGAGAATGTCTTTTTAAGTGTCAGATTCTAGTGAACTGTGTAGGTCGAAAATAAATGGAACCCGTGGGACCACTTGAATGAGAAATTAAGACCTTACAATACCAACTTGGCTAATGATAGTTCGACTTAGATAAATTAAAAATACCTTAAAGATTCATTGTTGTTCCTCTTTGTTTTGTCTTACACCCTCCTCTTGTCCATCTTCTGGTTGAGTGGTGTCTTTACTGTGACCGGGAGTCTCTAAAAAAAATTCTTCTTTTCTCTTGTCAGGCTCCCTTTCTCTTTTGAGCCAAGATTTAACTTGAGGTCCTCCAGAAAAAGGATTTTTTGGGAGATTCTTTTCAGAGTATTTTTATAGGGGCGATTGGCCTCCAGTTTGGTTTTTCTCTATGTGTGTAACTCTACGGTATGTTTCCTTACTAACATGCTCTGATTTAGATTGAATATCTCTCCTTTTATTATAACTTTGGTATGGTCTATCTTGGGCTTTTTTGATAGTTTTTCTGAGGTTTCGGTTTTCTTAGGTTGTTCCTTATGGGCTCTTCCCTTCAAAAATGAGACTGTTCTCTCTTTTTCTTCTGGTGCAATGCACTTGAAGTATGGGATTTGTATTAGAAGTAAAGCCCTTTTCTCTCTCAGATTTATTCCCAGTCTTTTGCTACCCTTATCATAGTCGTGTTTGTCACGATAAAATTTCTTTGTTTATTCAACATATTCCTACGTTGTAGCCTAGTGCATGTTTAGGTCGCCATTCCAATTTGGAACAGCAGTGTGTAACACTAAGGGTTTCAAATTAGGATCCATTTCCAATTTCCTTTTCTGGGCAGCTATTAATTAACTACGTTCGTAGATAACAGCCTCATCAATTTCTTGGAACATTCCTCATGAATACATCCCATTCTTCATGACTGATGTCTCTCTTCAAAAGTGGATTCTTTGAAGCGCAACCCGAGGGGTACTCTCCCGCAATCCAATATGTCGGATGGTGTGCGTTCTAACCATTGTTTATTCAGTTAGCAGTAAATTTATAGTTTTTTAAAAATGGGACTTCAGAGCAATGTCCATTGCAAAGCGTCCTCGAAACAATTAGATCCATATTGAACATAGAATCAAATAAAGTGCCCCTTTTCTCCCTACAAATTGATAGGGACCAAAGCCATGATGATAAAGTGACAAATTTAAACCACAAATAAAACAATCGATGAATAATAATATGATCAGTGTGTGGATTAAACAATAAAATAAAAAAATCAAATAAACAATATGTGCAGCAAAAAGTGAGCAAGCAAAGACAAGTACAAAATATACTACCCAATGAGTTTTTTTTGCGCTTGTTTTTTTTTCCCTTTTTTCTGTATTGTTGGACAGCTGAGCCATCCCCTAGAAACTTCAGTGAAACCTCCCATAAAGGTGTATATTACTTTGTTCACAATAGTCAATAACCTCTATACACCACTAATGAAGCGCGATCATTATATGTTTATGGACAATTTGTCTTGGCTTGCTCACTTTGCTGCACATAATTGGGTATTGAGTTTTTATTTTTATTGTGTTGAATCCACATCATTGATATCATTCGTATTCACGGAGTGTTTTATTTGGTTAAAAATTTGCACTTATCATCATGGCTTGGTCCCTATCAAGTTGTAGGGAGAAAGCGGCAGTTTATTTGATTCTATGTTCAGAGATGAATCTAATCGTTTTCGAGGACGATTTTGCAATCGACATTGCTGCTGAAGCCCATTTTAAAAAAAAAACCTAGAAAATTTACTGCTAACTGAAACTAAACAATGGTTAGAACGCAACACCATTAAAGAGATATTTGATTGCGGGAGAGTACCCCGCGGGTTTGCGCTTCCAAAAGAATCCCACTTTTGGAAGAGGAGAACAATCAGTCAGAAAGAATGGGATAGAATCAGGAGGAAGGTTAAGAGAATTGATTGAGGCTGATTATCTACGAACTAAGTAGATTAATTAGCGCCCTAGAAAAGGAAATTGGTAAATAAAATGATCCTAATGTTGGAACCCTTAGTGTTACACACTTACTGTTCCAAATGAATGCGACCTAAAAATGACACTCGAGTCTACAACGGAGGAGCTTATGTTGAAATAAACAAAAGAAATTTTATCGTGACCAAACACGACTATGATAAATGTAGACAAAGGACTGAATAAATCTGAGAGAGAAAAGGGCTTTACTTCTAATAGTCCAAAACCCCATAAACTTCAAGGGCATTGCCACCAGAAGAAAAAAAGACGAGAACAGTCTTCATTTGAAGGGGCAAGAGCCCATAAGGAACAACCTAGAGAAAACCGTAAAAACTCATACAAACTATCAAAAAAAGCCACAAGATAGACAATTACAAAGGTTATAATAAAAGGAAGAGATAGTTCAATACTAAATCAGAGCAATGTTAGTAAGGAAACATACAGTAGAGATACAAGCTATAGAGAAAAACAAAACTGGAGGGCCATCGCCCTAGAGAAAAGTCTTGAAAAAAGATTCTCCCAAAAAACCCTTTTTTCGGAGGAACTCAAGTAAGATTAATTAGGGTCAAAAGGAGAAAGGGAGCCTGGACAAGAGAGAAAGAGGGGAATTTTTGTTAGGACTCCAGGTCACAGTAAAAGACACCACGCACAGAAGAGGGACAAGAGGAAGGGTGTAAGACCAACAACAAAGAGGGAATCCAACTAAATGAATCTTTTAAAGGTATTTTTATATTTATTAAGGGCGAACGTCCATATGCCAAAAGTTGGTATATTAAGTAAGGGTCTTAATGTCTCAATCAAGTGTCCCAACGGGTTCATATTATGACGTTGTACATCATTGGTTAAAATTTAAATCATCAGATATATCAAATAACATTAGCTATCAGGAACACTTAGCGTTGAAAGAGCCATACAAGACAGAAAGGATCTTGATAATAAGAAAGGCCAATAAAGGTGAGTGTGTGATCCAAGACGTGTCAGCCTATGAGTCTGAGGCGATGCGATATGAACGATCAGGTGTACTACGCCGGAATCAGACAGATCCTACAAAACAATTGGTTCGAATTGCAGGGCCTTCTCGATGAAGCCGTTGCGTCCACAGTTTTGAACAAATCAGGCATCAATGTCTAAATATTACATTCTACATACCAGTGTATACCACTTCCTAAGATACACAAGCATCACTCGATCCACCGGGTTATAGACCTATTATTCCGGGAATTGGTTCTTTAACATCCGAATTTGTAGAGTACGTAGATTTTTTCTTCAGAATAGGTTATATGTGCAAGTACTCCATTCTATATTAAAGATACCACGCTGTTTGAATATGGTCAAAACAATAAAATGGCAGGATGCGGTACGATGGGCAACTTTCGATGTTCCAATCCTGTATACCTGTATTCCCATGATAAAGGAATTGGGGCAATTAAGGAGACTGTTATCAAAAGATATAGATCTTCACCCTTCAAATTGTGAAGTTATCACGAAGCCAGCCATTTTATTTGTCACACAACTATTTTCTATTAGGACTCAGTTTATTACAAGTGTGTGGAACACATGGGGACGCGTTTTTTTCCCCAAGTTTGCAAACATTACATGGGGGTATGGGGAAGATAACTTATATGGCATAATAACCCATTAGAGGATAGGGTTAGTTATTGTATGGCACAGAGATATATCGATGATGTCCTGGTGTCTGGGAGGGTGATACTGAAACCCTGGAGCTATTCAAGATTCTATTGAAATGACAACGATATGAATTTGAGATTTCCACATCCGACTCTGAGACAGTGTGAACCAGATAGATTTTCAGACCTCAGTCTGGTATATAAAGCTTGGTGAAACAGTCAACACCAAAAACATTCTCCAAAAAGGTGGACGCAAACAGCTTTTATTGTCATCCAGTACATAAAAGATCATGGATTGACCAATACTACCCCTAAGGTCAGTTCTGCGCATTAAAGCGGAATTGTTAGTCTCCAATGACTTTGAAGCTCATCAGCCGCCTACTATTGAGAGGTTCATTGATCGTGGGTACAACAAGACTTTGCTACCGTTCCTAGAGAAAGTTGAGGAAAATGGAGAGGGATTTCTTTCTAGTACAGAAAAAAAACAACAAAACCAGTAAAATGAGGAGAAATGAAATGTACCATGTATTACAGAACAGCTCGTTAGTACTAGATTCAGAAAAATAATCAATAAAAATTGGAACATCTTATGTAATGACCCGATTTGGGTCTTACCCTCAAACAAGAAAATAATTTTATTTACCGTCGGTCAAAAACTCTAAAAAAACTATCTGGCACCGAGTGACATCGGATCTCAAATACAAACATCTTTGAATGACCCATGGATGCCCACTTGTAAACCCAACGGTAATTATTGCTGTGGTAAATGCAAAGCCTGCAAATGTTAAATCCAAACCGAAAAACTTTTTTCATCTAACACTACAAAAGAAACTTTTACTGTCAAAGACTGCATTTCTTGCAAGTCAAAATATGGTGGTAGATCTGTTACAGTGTCCATGTGAGACACCAATACGGAGGTGCGGAGGACAAAAAAGATTTTTAAGAGTCAGGGATATTAGAACCCGCTAGAAACATTACAATAGGCTTGAGCAGCCATAGCGATCCAGCATTTTTTAAACTTAACATTAAGTTCAGACCCCTCCTGTATGACGTAGATAGGTTATCCAAACTTTCAGGCAGGGAGACGCGTGGTGGAGATAGAGACACAAAAATTGTCCAGCAAGAAAGCTTGTGGAATACAACTTCAAACTCTATCTCCACTAGTCTTAATGAAGAGATTGATGTTTGGTCTCTTATTAATTCATCTCTTTTACATTTTAGTACTGATGTAACACATATCATTTACATTTTTAACTAACTTTTTCAACTGGCTTTTCCTTTCTCTCAAAGGCCAGTGTATGTGTGCTAAAAACCAGTCCCTTTTATCTTTTAAACCATTATATTCATTCACATAACATTAAATCTGAGATAGCGATATGTAGTCATATTGTATTGTTTTTAATCTTGTAACTAACTTTGTCTCTTTATTTTGGAAGCTTGACTATTCATAAGTGTATTTAAAATTAAATGCTGTGGTTTTATTTAATGTTGGCATGTGCCTATAGACCCTGATTTGTGTGCAGTATGGGCGCTCCCGGTGGGGGATTGTTTGTCAATTATTGTTGTGGTGTTGCCAATCAGATTAGGTTCAGTGTATACGAACCGACCCCTTACACCCCATCCGTTATTCCCTGAAGAAGTATCGACGTACGAAACGCGTAGGAGAGGGGCCGCGTTCCATCTCTATTTTATCATACCCATTGCGGCGTTTTTATATATTAGCATATCCCCGTCACATTGTTATTGGACATCACACTTTAACCATCCGGGAGCAGCGGGGAGTGATAAAGGGCGCCGTCTGATGAACGTCAGGACGACTGCGGCTTCAACCCGGAAACGGCCTGTGTGAGCACAGCGTTTGCCACGATCACAGCTGATGAGAGATCCCTCAAAGAGGTTTGAACTTCCCGCCCGGTGGACCCGCTGGGAGAAACAGAGACTAACGCTTGAGCAGATCACACTGTGGGTGTGAATCCCTAATTGAGGTGTGCACCCGCGCGTGGGACGGTTAGTGAAGATAAGAGGACCATCCAGAGAGACAGTGAGCCAACACGGAAGCAGTTTTCAAGAGTGAACATGTCCAAAAACATGTCTGTGATATATGATTATTCTTGATGTACGTGCAATACTCACATTTTTATTCATACAATATCTTTAAATACTACACCATGAGATATCTAGAGGGAGCTAGTCCCTATTGGTTCCGCTATATGTCAATATAAAAGAATGGTCAGACTCAAATGTGATTTGGTAACTTGAAATATCTAATAGAGTGTTGTGGTTGACAAATGGGGGGGAATAGCGCATTAATAAGGAGAGGGGATCGGGCTGGTTACCATATTTTGTATTGGGATGAAGGGGTTAAATTAATGCTGTTCCCCTTTTAAGACTGCTTAATTAGGAAGGAGTGGAGCCAGCACCTGATTTTTGGGGGGTGCGCCTTCATTGCAATCCCCAAGTACACAATATTAAAAATCTAAACTTTGGTCATAAGGGAAACAAATTTTTTGATGAAGTGCCTTTAGGTGCAGTTAATATGTACCAGTAGGATTGCTGTTTTGTCGGCCTGCCTTGGTTTTGCATACCAGACCAAATGTTTGCACCTATGAGCTGGGTTACTTGCCTAGGCAAGCTTCAAAACTAGCCGGCTAGGCCCACAGCTGTACGTCTCTCTGGACGTTGCATATCAAAAGACCCCAGTTCATAAAGTGGTATTAATCAGGATGTTTCTGAGTAGCAGGTCCTACTACCGTCCTAGTATTCACACCTTGGACCAAAAAAACTCCAGACATGCTGTCCCCAGAGAAATGCAGTGGCCCCTTTTTACTTAGCAGAGTGCTACCAAGCGGCCTTATACTGGCATGCTCAGAGTTACCTGAAGATGGCTGTAGGATTGCCCAGGACCTGGCAGGTTTGTGATAGGAGGAAGAGATAATTCCTGCCAAGGGATTTTGTAGGCTAATGTTAACAAGTCACGGCCACCTGTCCTTAAAAGGCCTGTAACCCTCATTCTGTGTTGTGCCTTGTTATTCCTGGTTGTGCTGTTGTTACTGATTTCTTCAAGAATTTTTAAAAACTACAGAAAGACTTTGCAAATGCACAGAAGGATTTTGAACTGGCTAATGTATTGGCAATTTGCAAATGGATACATTTTGAAAGGACAATCTCTGGTGCTTGGACATTTCTGGACATTACCTCTGTTTCTTACCCGTGAGTGTAGTATTAAGTTTATTCTGCAGTTGTCGTTGGTTTGCCTATCAAGGGGACTACATCTCAGTTTATTTGCTCAACCTGTTCTGCTCAAGCAGGACCCACGAAATATAAATGTGGTATTAAGAAGTCTCCCGTCACAGAGTGAGCCGACATATCCAAGTTTTAAATTACAGGGTCAGTAAAGGTAATAAGTCTGTCACTTGCAGTACAGTATATCAGATGCAGATGGACAAGGATGGGGGGAAACCATGTGGTTCTAACAGAAAATGCCTGGATACGGCGTGTCAGTCTATCCAAATTGTGCCAAGATGTTCCCAGACCCTATGTCTTAAAAGGGGGTTGTCTCGTTTTACCAAGTATTAGTTACAACTGCATATAGCCATATAAATAACACCGGCTGTTTACCAAGTAAGAATTTTGATGTTATCGTTTCGTGTTATTCCAATTATGAAATGGTTTTAGATGTCCATTATTGATTTACAAGATGTGCAGTTGTTGGCAAATGAAAAGCCCTGTGGTTTACGTAGGTAGCCATTGAGGTGTTAACCAATCTTTTTCAACGTGACTGTTCACTAGGTCGGTCCTGAAGTTTCTAGACCTTCTAAATGTTATCTCAGGATAATTTCTCAGAAACTCTTTCAGAAGGTATCTGCTCTAAGGATATGCCAATGATGAAAGATACTTTCGCTTGTTCCCATTGGGCATTATAGTGCACCAATAAAATCTAATGGACCGGGATCTGTGGCAGAGGGTTTCTATCCTATAAGTAAAGCTTCTATAGGGGGCTCTTAGTCTCTTTTACGCCCTCTTGATGGAGAGTCCATACTATATCCCGATTAAAGCGTTCTTTATGTGTCTCAAAGTCTAAAGAGGTCTGGGCAATTTTTCTACGATGTAGAATGACCTCGGGGATACCCTATCAAATATGTAGGGGTTATAACCTTATTGCCCAGGAGCTGTTGGTGGCCGTGCTTTTCTAAATATGGTAGAGGTGAGATTACCCTACATCCTGGTGTAGTTATCTTGAGGTCTAAAAATGGGAGGATCTAAGTGGTCCAGGTCCGCCTAAGTAAGTCTCCAGGTTGTTATCATGTTGTTGGGGTCTGATGAAACTCTTAAGTAGTTCTTGAGTCCCTTTCCAGAGGTAAAGCAAACACATCATCAATACAGTATATCGATAGCAATATGATGTGGATCGTGAATTCCTCCCCCAACGTGTGACTGTGTGATCAGTTGACACTATTTTGCCTTCCCACCCAGCCCCAGGTTACAGAATTGCATCTGACAGAGCAACATTTGTTGTCCATCGGCTGTTCCCTGGGTTGTTGATACAGAGTTTTGTTAAAACAGAAATAGTTTCTTGTAAGAAAAATAATGATAGCAACTTACCAGCACCTAAATTACATTGTGTTTTGAGAATGGATCCTCTCTTGTTGGTTAGAAAATAGGACACTGCTCGCGTACCTGCTTTATGAGGTAATACAAGTATATAAACCCTTCAACAACAGGACACACAAATAGGTATAGATGTAACTTAATGTTCTCAATTTTACAGAAATGTCTTGTTGTCCTTATGATATGAAGGGAGGGATGTAACAAATGGTTTAGTACCACATCATGTAGTCACTGGCATTTTCTGCGAGGCTGCGAATGACTGATATGATAGGCCGACCTGGGAGGGTAACGTCCCTTTGTGGATTTTAAGGGTAGGCAATATAGCTGTGCAATCCTTGGGCTATTTAATCAAAATAACAATCGTTCTCTTTTTGGAGGTGAAGATACCCACTGTGTCGTTAGGCTCTGTTCAAAATCCACATAGTCAATATGTCAGGAATTGTGCGGGGTCATTTCTAAGACCTCATAACAAATGCCTATCGGATAGAGACCTTTTCAGTACTTTTAGGTAATTGGTCACACCTGAGGTTACAATGCTACCAAACTCGTGGCGGCTCGAACCAGAAAAAACTCCCTATCTCTGAGGGTTTGATATAATTCCCTGTCCTTTTCTAGTTTCTTTTTTAAAATGCTATCTCTCCAATGGATAAGGTTGTTACAAGTCGGAGTATGTTGTATGGCCCCAAACTCCCTGGTGGACCAAATCAACAAAAAACTTGTATATTAGAACAAAGTATAATGAGCATAACTTTGACTGTGGGAGTAATGATGAAAAGGGACCTTCAACCTGGGTCTGTGGATCTCCATGAGTTGCACATCAAAGTTTAGATTCTCGGTCACCAATAGTGAGTGGTTCAAGCCCAGTTTTCTGTAATTGATGTAGTTCTTTTTTAAAACATCTTGTGAATAGAACGTTTGCGAGCAAACAAATTATATCTTGATCCACTCAAAAAAATGCAATTTATCTGTTGGTGAAAAGATAATCCCTTGGACAAAGGACACTTATCTGGTGTAGCATAGTGTTGTTTCTGTAAGATTAATGTTTCGGTTTTTTCCGTTATTCACAAATTGATATCGGGATGTGGATTTAGTTGCGTTCCTGCACTGTTTTTATCTTACAAAAGTAGTTGCTTTTTTAAAATTATTCATTGTTTATGCTTTACTTGTAGCTATTGCATGTCCTGGAGCTGGGCCAAAAGCATCAAGTGCCGGAAACCCCGCGCCAACCCACCCCCCAACCCTTTGGGAGGCAACTCTCCGAGAAATACTGCAAGGTAAGACACAGTACTCAAATCCATGCATGTCATGTCCTTTCCCTCCAAATCCTCCAAAACTAACATACTTTAAACCGCATAGTCCTATTGCTAAATGCTTTAGCCCCATGCCATTATTTTGTCTCCTCCACACCCTAAAGCAGAAGATACAAGGCACGTTACATGTCATACCATTCTCCCAGGAACCCCTAAAAATCGGATTTGAATAATGTACGGTACGATGATAAATATATAATAGTTGCTTCTTTGTACAGACCAAGATGTCCAGAAACACAATCCATTGGAGAAGAAAAGACAAGATTGCAATATTTTGAGAAGAGTGTGACATTGTGATTTTTGATTATATGTTTTCACCTTTGTTATCTGAACACAATAAAATGTTTAATTCTTTACATATAATTTTTTGGGCTGTTACAGTTTTATCGTTTACCACGTACAGTAGTACAGGAAACAGTACCAACACTGTACTGTACCATAAAGTTCTTAAGGCAATAAATATATGTAAATATGACATGACCCCCCCCAGTACCCAGTACCATATACAGTATAGCAATCTTGAAATAAGTTGCTTTCCAGTGCTTAATTAGTACTAAAAATAAAAGGACTGATGTAGTTCAAATAATAGTATATCAAAAAACACTGTTAATCTTTGACATACACTATAAAAAACTTAAAAATCCAATCTACTGTTAATGTAAAAATCTTTAAAATTCATACATTTCTGTAATGTAAGAGTTCATAAATGCCTTAAAAAAATAAAAATGTTCCGTTTACGATACTGTACAGTATAACTATAGCATATAATACAGTATAGCACATCGAAACACAAAGCGCAGTACTACTCGTCACATACAAATATCTAGCGGACCTGCATGGAGGAAAGCCACTGTACGTGTCTTATACATGCACCGCACAACTTTATTCGAGCAAATGCCCAGTATTGTACTGGAAGATACCTGGAGAATCAGCAGTCGCTCACCTCTTGCATGCTTCGTTGCGTTTGCCTTCCACCAGGTTCATGCATCGGCTGACGGGGGCCTGATATGTAATGATAATGAGAGGATTTACTAGGCTGCAATGCTTCGCGTGCTCCACCAGATGGCATAAATCATGACTTGTAAACGCGCCGATCAGTAATGTGTGGGTTTTGCAGTGTTTCGTTTAAAAAGATACTGCTAAAACAGTGTGCCATTGTACAGTTACATGGCTTGGCCTTGAGGATGAAGGAAGAGTTGCAAAAATGTATCAATTTAGGCTTTACATACTGTATTAAAAAAGACAAGACCTGTTTCAGTACAGTAACTATTCTCAGGCGACTCCACCATGAGGTCACAAGTAAGCAGCCCGTGTTCCAAAAAACCTGACAGAATTATGCTTATTGATATGGGCCGCTATTAATGCAACAGAGGAGTAAGAGGCAACGTTGTATTCAAATTTATCAGTATTTTTATCGAAAAATATGGCTTTACAAATTTTGCGCCAACTCCTCATTTGTGGAAGGCGAATAAAGGAAAAACGGTTAGTAGTGACCCCGTTTTCACCTATTGAGCCCCAATTTGTGGAGGGTATTGTGTGCTGGTCACAGGGTTTTCAGGGTATCTATGATCATGGCAGGCCGGCACAAAGGCGGAAGGGTCGTGTTAAACAACTAAGAAGCGACAGTCCCTGCAAGCAATGCAACCAGCACCAGCCACAGGGGGGCTTCCAATGATGGTCACCACTGTCAGTGAAACTCGAACAGGAGTCGGATTTTCGCGGCCAGTTCTTGATGAAGCTTGCAATGTACCTAAGAGATTTCCAGCCTCAACCTGCTGACAAACAGGTGGGCTTAGTCCCGCTGCAAACAATATCGACGTGGGTGGATGAAGGAAAGCGGTACTGGCAAGTGGAGACCGGCGCCGCGCAGTTGAATGGGAATAGTTATGGTGAGTACTGTATTGTTGCCGTATATTGTGGTGGGGCTGGTGGGGGTACTTTCTTTTAGGGGGCGGTGACCATACTGTACATTTTAAAGACTTTATCATTTTGTTTTTCCTCAGAAAAAGAAAACGGCTAATGAGGGGATTTCGATGGATAATATTGTGACGTACTGTATGCTGATGTGTTCCAGCCGAACAATATTTACTTGTAATAAACCGAATAAAATAAAACTATGCATTTATTTACAGTACAGGTTCTGTAAGTACTGCACAACTGGGGCGCAGATGTGTTGCAGCAGAGAGAGATCCGCTGCTCTCTCTGCGTAAACATCGGCACATTAAAACTTATTTGAAATACATTTTTATGGTAGTGTAGATGTGCAGGGGGTCTCGGAGCTGATCGACGTTGGTTTTAGGTCTGGGACCCCTGCTCCCCGTGCTACAGCCCCTTTTAGGGGGTGCGGTCCTCCTCTGCTTGGTTTAAAGGGCCGATAACGTGATCGCGGCCTGTAAACCAAGCAGAGCGAGGGATACCGGACCCCTAAAGGGGCCTGTATCTCGGGGGGCAGGGGGTCCCCAGACTGAAACCTGTGCCGTTTTTGCCTGGAGACCCTCTGCACATGTACAGTATCAATAAAACACATACAATCTACAGTATAAATAAACACCGTTCTTTAAATTAGCGCTATGCGCTATGGTAGAAGCAAATTTTCTGTATTTAATAATACAGTATTGTACAGTGAGCAGGGGGTTCCCTGAGCCAGAAATTAATGCTCAGGGACCCCCCTGCTCGCTCAATATTATTAAAAATACAGAAATGCTGCGTCATTACATAGTGGAAGCCGCTAAGGCAATGAAGGGGTTAACCCACGTGCCCGCTTTATTGTGTGTAGTGGGGATGGGTGAGGGGGGGTATTGGCCCTTGGGTGAGTTTAGGACTTGCGGGGGGGGGGGGGTTTGCGGGGCACTTAACCCTTCACGACCGTAGCAGTTAATACCGCTACGGTCATCTGAAGGGGTTAAGCTCTCTCGCTAGCCCAAGCAGCCCTACAACCATCGTTGGGGCTAATACCGCATTCACCCACCCTCCCGCTACCCCACAATACAAAAATACACACACACAGCCAAGCAGCAGCCGCCAAAAAATAAATAAAAAATAAATAAATAAATATAAATAAATGACAATAAATACATTTGAAATACATTTTTTATTGATAGTGTAGTGTGAAGGGGGTCTCCGGAGCTGAATCCGCGTTGGTTTTTAGGTCTGGGGACCCCGTCCCGAAGATACCGGCCCCTTTAGGGGGTGCCGGTGTCCCTGCTTGGTTTAAAGGGCCCGATCACTGATCGCGGCCTGTAAACCAAGCAGGCAGAGGGATACCGGCACCCCCTAAAGGGGCCTGTTCTCGGGTGGGGGGGGGGGTCACCAGACCTGAAACCTGTGCGCTTCTGCTCGGAAACCTCAGCACATGTATAGTATCAATAAAACACATACAATTACAGTTAAATAAACACTGTTCTTTACCTAGCGGCTATGCGTCATGGTAAAGAAGCATCAATTTTGTATTTTAATAATACAGTTGTACAGTGAGACAGGGGGTTTCCTGAGCCAGAAATTATGCTCAGGGACCCCCCCCTGCTCTGCTCAATATATAAAAAATACAGAAATGCTGCGTCATTACATAGCGGATAGCCGCTAAGGCAATGAGGGTTAACCCACCGTGCCGCTTTATTGTGTGTAGTGGGGGATGGGTGAGGGGGGGTATTTGGCCCTGTGTGAGTTTAGGACTTGCGGGGGGGGGGGGGGGTTTGCGGGTGCCTTAACCCCTTCACGACCGTAGCAGTTAATACCGCTACGGTCATGAAGGGTGAAGCCCTCTCGCTATGCCCCAACGCAACGCCCTAAACAACCATCGTTGGGGTATCCGCATTCACCCACCCTCCCGCTCCCCACAATAAAAAAATACACACACACAGCACAGCAGCCGCCAAAAAATAAATAAATAAATCTAATAAATTAAATGACAATAAATACATTTGAAATAAATTTTATTTAGTTGAGATGTGCCGGGTGTCTCCGGAGCTGATCTGTCGTTGGTTTTAGGTCTGGGGACCCCCTGTCCCCGAGATACAGCCCCTTTAGGAGGGTGCCGGTATCCCTACTGCTTGCGTTTAAAGGGCCGATCACGTGATCGCGGCCTGTAAACCAAGCAGAGAGAGGGATACCGGACACCCCCTAAAGGGGCCTGTATCTCGGGGGGCCGGGGTCCCCAGACCTGAAACCTGTGCCGTTCAGCTCCGGAGCCCTGCCAAATCTACATTATCAATAAAAAAAAAAATGTATTTAATGTATTTATTAGATTCATTTATTTATTATTTATTTAGATTTATTTATTAATGTGCTGATGCTAAGCTAAACCCAAGCACCCCCCATAAAAATCCGCACCGCCACCATATAAACTCATCTAAGAGAGAAGAAGAACGAAAACTCTACCCCCTCATTCGCCCAATACAAATTTACGCTCACAGCACCCACTAATATTAATCAAACTTAATCCACTGCAAATATAATATATACTGTACTGTAGTGCCCGCTTTATTGTGTGTTGAGGGGGTGTGGTGACGGGGTTTATAAAGTGAGTTTATAAATAAAATAAAGAATTTATATTTAGGGGCCCTAGAACAGAAGTTTCCACGCCAACTTTGGCCCTATATACCCAGTTGCCTCTTTTTGTTTTTACATGTTGCTGGTCTTGCGGTTTGCAGTCTGCAAGGACAAAAAGCGAGTTGTATACGAGTGTGAGATAAATTATTATCAGTGTGATCAAAGAGAGTTGTCAGAAGGATTCCCCTTATATACAGTACAAGTACAGCACTCTATTGTCTATTCATACAGTACAGTATAGGTAAAGGGTAGACAACCCAAAAATGTTTGCAGTATTACTAACAAAATCTGCTCGGTTGACCAGAATCACTCGGATATCGGAAAATAATACAATTTTATTATTCTAGTATTTGAATTAATAAAATTGTATTCATTTTCCGATTATTCGCAGTGATTCATGCACCTGACAGATTTGTAGTCACTACAGTATACTTGCAAAGACCATTTGTTTATACCTTTACTATACCTGTATGAATGGAAAGTTAGAGTGCTGTATACTTTATAAGGGAACCTTCTGATCAACTCTTTGATCAACACTGATAAATATCATATTTACTCTATACCCCTTTAGACCTGTCGGTGCTCCATCCTATGCACCCATTTACAATGGTGATTGTGGTCGTTATTCAACGTACTGTTATGTGAGATAAATGTAAACGCAGTTCTTTTATTGCTGAAGTCGACAAAAAACTTGATTTTACATTGTAAATACAGTACAATACAAATGGTGAAACATTTCAAGTTAACTAAGCAATTCAAAACTCAACACACAATAACCACATACTGACAGTACTGTATGATTATTATTTATATACAGTATACAGCTCGGTTACGTATATGCAGATACAGTATACTGTACATATTTGGGCTGGTTACTTGGGGGTGTATTCATGAAATTAGGGTGACCTGACATTGGAAATACTGACACAGTCCAGTCCAGTATTTCAGCCACCCCACCCCCTACACCTAAGAGTATTTTAATCCCTCCTGGCCAAGCATCAATCTGTCTGGCTAATCCAATCCAAGCCATGTTTTGTTAATTGGCCCGGGACTGGCTCACGGGTAATCAAAGATTCAGCAGGAGGCCAGCCACGATTGGATCCCACCATCCCCTCCATTAGACGGGAGGGCTGCCCTGCCTTGACAAATTCCACTCTGAATGGAAATGTAAATCTGAATGTGCATCCCGTTGCTGACAAAACGTTGTTCGTTGACAGAACAGCCACTGCTTCTAAAATTACTGAGAAATATACGGATAACAATATACATAATGTGAAATCAATCCGTTCGTGGTCTGGAGGGTTGAAAGTCACCAGGTCCTCTACAGTACCAGTACATTCTGAATACCTTTAGAATCAAAAATTAAAGTATAGATAAAGTTAAGTATATAATCTATAAATATAGTTATAAGATTGCACAGTATAATGTTAAATCAAATCCATCCTGTTCTTTTTCCCTCATACTGTACAGTATCTCATGGGTCTCGGATACAGTAGTTCATTGGAGCAGAGGAGAGGTTTTGTTGTACATATACATTGCTGTTATAACTGTACATTTGACTGCACAAGCAGATTGACGGAAACACAAGCCCGCCCCTCCCCCTTGGCACCCTTTTTCCATGGACCGAAAAGAAAACAAAAACTTTTTCAAGTACTGTACTGAATGATGGGCATACGTATTAGTGGTTTAAAAAGAACTATATGTACAAGTAGGTGCTGGTTGCAGCTTTTCTGGAAGAAAAAAAAAATGGAAGCGTTAGTAGGCAGTACTGTGTATGTAAACTAGCTGATCTGTACTGTATACTGGAACTACTGTTCTATCTGACTTTGGGCAAAGAAAAATCCTGTGGCCATACTTACCTGTATCATACTGTACTTTACTGTACAATACTACAGCACTGAATACTTCCTGAGTCTTGCCATTGCACGCGATGACCATGGGCAACACAGTGGCAATAATGGTCATATATATTTATTTGCCATCGTCCACGGTGAGTACATCGTTCCAAAAACTCATATATGGTTTATCAACTCTCCGTCCTATCTTGGAGGGTTTCGCCACTTTACGGATGTGGGTCCTTCAGCTGATGCCAGACCATTTCGATCGGATGTGAAGTCTAGGCGATCTGTGAATTGGAAAGAAAGGCAATAGTTTAAGATTACAGTACACAGTAAAACACAGTGGGGAAATAAATGGGACACGTCTACGCACTTACTCCGCTGGCGTCTTACACCGTTGATGCGCGCTCAAGGATATGCGCAGTCGATACGCGGTGTGCTTGGCGATCATTTGTCCTGGTAAAACGAGATGGGGGCACAATGGGAAAGTACACGTCTGATGTATCGCACTATCACGGCACATGTGTCTTGGAAGAAATCTTATTCATGTTCCTCTAGCAAGAACAAAAAAGGGCTCATAGTACAGTACAGCTGCATCGGTAAGGACAACACAGTTAAGACAGGATAGGCGGTTATATTTCGACGAAATGTACTTCAAAGACGAAACCAATGCATCCCGGTCCACGCCTAGAGATGGCACCCCACACATGCAGCTTCACAGGTGTTTTGCCGCGGCTTCAAAGTTAGCGGGCTTTTTTGTGGAAGCAAAATCTGTGCAATCTTCTCCAGCGCCACAGTAGACTCATCAGTGAAGATGCACAATCCTGGGAAGTTCACGCTGATGTCGATCCATGCTTGGCCTGTAGCAACTCTTTTGATTGTTGTTTGGTCCCGTAATCATAGGGGACGCTCTGTAATGACAATGAATAAAAAAAATTTTTAGCGTCACAGGCAGTACAGTCTTGCAAAAAACCACTTTTACTTTACGTACTCTCATGTACTGTCCGTACTAACCTCACACGTGCCATATTTCCATCCAATATGAGTCTCATCTTCTTTTATGCTGTCTAGGATACAGTCAGATGTGGTTTTCTTGGAAGAGTGTTTTTTAACCTTAATGGCCGAGCTCCTCATCATTTCTCACTCACTTATTCTGTCCACCAGAAGAGTAGTCCCCTACAATGCAAGAAATTATATTGTGTTATTAATATGCCAGCAATATTAAAATGTATCTGTATCCGTTACATGTAGTTGTAATATACAGTAAATAAATATACAAAAAATGATATGCCTGTACTATATAATATTAATAGACAAAATCTACAGTATACAGTTATGTTGTAATATAAATATACTATATAAATATACTGTGTATCTATACATAAAATACCACATCATATATGTATATTCCGTGTAAGATGAATGTAATACTACCAAAATGTAGTACTGCGCTGCACAAAAAAATTATAAATTGACCACACACACAGTACACTATATACTGTGTTAATATAATTAATACTATATTAAATACGGATACTGTTGTTATACTCATAATAAATACACTCATTACGTTATTCCGGTTGTTAAAGGAACTTGACACAATATAACAAAAGTGTATACTGCTGCACAAACATATAATTGACACACAATTACAGTACAACACAGTATATACTGTTGTAATATAAATATACTATATAAATACGGTGTACTGTAGATGTTACACTACAGTTTTTTCTATAGTTTTTTTGGTTACGTTTTATAAATATACGTACAGCATTTGTACCTTGGTGCCTTTTGGCCGGTCTCTGTTTTCCGTGGCAGATACAACAACGGTTTGTGGTGTTGATGCACAACGAGGCCAGAAGCAGTTAACAGCGACTGGATATCTGCAATTCGTTTTCCGCTCGTGTACATTCGCTTATTAATCATGCTGATGGTCCTTTGAAATCTTTCTCTAACAGGCATTGCTGCGAGTTAGAAAGAATACAAACACAAGAATGATAAAAATCAAAAAAAAATTCGATTGTTAGTCGGTGTATTCACATGTGCAGTGAATCCACAAACTGGATGGGTATTTATATGTAATGACCTCACATTACAGCCACCACTTTCCAGACACCTGTACCTGGCCGCCATGCATAAAAGGTTGTACACGCTTGCATTAGCCCCCCACTTGCTGATCTTTATCGAGCCATGTCCAGATACTGCATGGTGCCTCCCCTTACATGGAGCAGCCCCGGTTCTATGGAAGACAAGAAACCATCTACCTCTGCTGTGCCTGCCACACTGAAAAAGAGAAAGGCAGTTACCGTTTCCAAGCCAAAAGGCAAAGCGACAGGCTAAGGCCAAAAAAGAAAACCCTTCTGCTGACCCAAAAGGCTAAGGGTTTTAAAAACACGTCAAGCCTTATTATGTGAAGAAGAAATACGGTAGCGTGCTCGGTACGCCAAGACTGACATGGCAGCAATCACCGAATCCGCAGGAACTTGCTTCCCTAAAGCTTCGACGACTCTGCTTTGTAGCTGTCCGGTGGAAAATCTGGAAAGCTGTAGCTGTTCCCGGAAATGCACATGCACAAAGCAGCTCGTTAGACCGGATCCTGATGGGCTAACCTGGGATTCTCCCCGGGAATTCGATTGTGCTGGCAAGCTAGATCTGCTTCTGGAGTCGGGTGTCTAATGTGGAGCAACGGAGTCACATATGGAGCAACGGAGGATCAACGGATGCTACATATATGGAGCAAGGATGGATCAACGGATGGACAAGATAGAGGATGACATAGCGGCAACATATTTGCTCGGTGTTAATGCCCCTGTTTCCCGAGCGGAGCCAGGGGGGTGCAGGATGTGATGACATGGTACCTTTGGCCCCCGTCCATCACCAAGCACACCCCCTCCACCAGAAGATGCAGTGTACTATGCTATTGAGGAGGACTGACAACCCCGTCAAGACCACGCCAGGAGACAACCCGGCGACCACTACACGGAGGAAGCTTCCATCCCAGACACCCTACCATTGGCCCGTCGCCTCAAGTACACGCTCCCAAAAAAACCTCTACACCCGCCGCATCGAGACAGTGCCGACATATCCCTGTGCGATCTGCACACGGCCGCCTGAGGGAGAAGTTAGGGTGAGGAGGAGTGGGTATACCACAAAGTATGCCTTGTCATATTTAAACACCATGTTCCCTACACATGGTACTGACGAGTGGGTGTTCAAAGTAAATTTACGATGGGAATCGCCATAAAAAAGGCCCTTCCTGCTAATTTAAGGAAAAGATTGTGGAAGAAAGAAAAGAAATGCAGCGCTATTATCCTGTTACAGATCCTGTAATGAGAGGCGTTAGAGACTGCATTAATGGCGTTTTGCGCCATGCAAGGCATCGGCCATGGATGGAAAATGGGGAGGACTTTCAGTGAGACCATACTGTAATATTGTGCTGTGACTGTACAGTACTGTTTTACCCTACAGTACCCTGCTGACTTAAACAAAGGTACTGTACTGGTTGTGTGTTGCACGTTTTTGTCTGTATTGTAAATAAAAAGTTTTTTGGGACGACTTCAGAAATAAAGAACATGGTAATTTATCTCAAATCAGTACTAAAAGGCTTTTGCTCCAGACTGCAAAGCCGCAAGACCAGCAAACATTGTAACAAAAGAGCAATGGGACGCAATTGGCGTGGGAACTTCGGTTCTAAGGCCTCCTAGAAAAAGAAATAATATTCTTTTTTATTTATAAACTCACAGGTTAGAAACCCCGTCACCCACCCCTCTACACACAATAAAAAATAATCACACACAGCATCCCCGCAAAAATAAATAATAAATACAAAAAATACATTTGAAAACATTTTTATCTAGTGTAGATGTGCAGGGGGTCTCGGGAGCTGAACCGCACTGGTTTCAGGTCGGGGGACCTCCTGCCCCGAGATACAGCCCCTTTAGAGGTGCCGGATCCCTCGCGTTTAAAGACCACGATCACGTGACCGGGCTGTATGTTAACCAAGCAGAGCAGAGGGATACCGGCACCCCCTAAAGAGGCCTGTATCTCGGGGGGGCAGGGGTGTCCCAGACCTGATGAAACCTGTGCGCTTCTGCTCCGGATACCCCCTGCACATCTACACTGTGAATAAAACACACACATCAATTAAAGAATCAATTCTTTACCTAGCGGCTATGCGCTATGGTAAAGAAGCAGCATTTCTGTATTTTTAAAATATTGTACAGTGAGCAGGGGGTCCCTGAGACAGAAATCTAATCTCAGGGGACCCCCTGCTTCCTGCACAATATATTAAAAGTTCAGAAATGCGCGTCCATTACCATAGCGCTATAGCCGCTAAGGTAATGAAGGGGTAAGGCATAATAACCAATAAATACATTCATACACTACCCACTACCATGGCAACCTCCGTGCTGCTGCTGCTGTACAGTAAAACTGAGAAAAAAATAATTACTTTCAAAGTAATGTCCCCTAACCCTTAGCACAATAGCGGTTATTAACGCTCCAGTCATGAAGGGGTTAACCCACCCTCACCACCACTCGGGACGCTACGTAACAACCCTCCCACACTAACCCCCCCCCGTGAGGCCTACAACCCTAACCCTCACCCACTAACTCCACAAGGGAGGCCTACCCACTACCGGGGGAAACTCCCCCCACCCCCACCACCCAGTCCCGCAATCAAAACAATGCACAGCCCCACAAAAACAGCATTCTATTTATTAAATACATTACCCTCCCCTGTGCCCCCCTATAAAACAAGATATTCTTTTACATTCAGGGTCCATAACGCAGCCCCACGCTAGTCCCTGGGGCTGGCAGGGCACCTGGACAGACCTACAGGTTACCAGCAGCATTCACAGGTTCTGGAGGCTGCTGGTGGATCCCTGCAGCACCATGGCACCCAGGTGGTCTCTGGGTCACCGTGAGCCACAATTGGGTCCCCACGGTATGGCCAAGGATGTTGGGAGCCCCGGGTCAAACCCAGGTGTCTGCGGGGCCTCGGGTGGTTCCCATGGGGGTTGGGGAACTCACGGGTGCTCCACTACGGGTCAGCGGTGCCCCCACAGAAGTGGGACCACACATCATCATCCCCCGCACCTACGGGTCGGCGGGCCCCCACAGAAGTGGGACCACCCATCGTCATCCCGCAGGACTACGGGTCCGCGGTGCCCCCACAGAAGTGGGACCACACATCATCATCCCGCGCATGTGTCACCCGTGGAACCACCAGCCTGATACCCTTGGGATACCCTAATACCCACAGGGGTCTCCCTAGGCCCCACGCAGAAACCATGGAACAAACCCTGAATGTAAAAAAAATAAACCTGGCTATCACCTCACTACATACACCCCTCCCCCCCAACACCTACAGTACAATATGTGCAAAAACTATATCCAGATATGGATAATAGATTAATTGCCCATTATTAAAAACATTACTAGCATATACAAATAAATAAGTATACTGACTCATCAATACGAAGTGTCCGACGCCAGCGCCATCCTTCTCGCCCACACAATAATAGCCAAAACCAAGGCAAACAGCAAATTGACATTCAGATATCAATAACCCCTTAAACACCTTATCGGATAAATAACCGCAAAGGTAATAAGGGGTTAAGCCACACAGGACAGATACCACCCTCACCCAGAATTTGTACTGTGGCTTCATCATAACTAATCTATTTACTTATACTGTATATATATATACCGAGAGACAGAGAGAAAGAGAGAGAGAGAGATACAGTATACAGTACAGTATATATATACACACGGTATATACACACCATGATAAACCAATATACAGTACAAATTAATGTAGAAGGGTTATCAAAAGCACTGTCCTACAACCAAACACTTCTCCATAAATACACACTAAATTAAAATCAATTTCCTTTAATATTCATAATGATATCTTCAATCTAAATCATCACTAAACCTCTGAAAAGCCATTTAAAAAACCTTACATTCCAATATAAATGATTCCTCAATATCTATGCCCATACAGATACATTATGCAAATTATCAAACGTAAACAAAAATCAATTAGCAATCATTATTTACATCCTAAACAATTCACACTCAATCACAAACAATGAAACCATTAACAGATTCACGCTAAGCAGAAACAATAAGCCTTTGAAAATATAAGTACCGACAAAAATACAACCAAGGCTATCTATCCCTGACCTCCTCAAACAACAATACAATACCAAGGAAAATCACGTATCTAATTTAAAATACTTTATAAACTCACAAAATAATTAATAAAAACACATCTAATCCAGCTTTTAAAACATCATCATTTCTACCCTGAATGTATACTACAGTATATCTCTCTAGACAATATACTGTACATACAATACAACAGTGCAAGAAATGATATACCACAAAAAAAAAAAAAAAAAACACATGTTAAAAAACCTTTTGAAAAAATTAACAAGTTAAATAAAATACATTTCTTTACTGTAGTTCACTTACCATTACTTGCCCCCACCGATTCCTGTTGCGCAGCTACTCACGAACCAATCCCCGATCAGGAACCATAAAATAATAAACCAGAAAATATAAACTTTAAACTAAAACCAAATCAATCAAGGGTTCTACTTGTAATCATCCATCTGTATTCTTCTTTTCTATCTCCTTCCGGGCGGGGCAGGGCATGGTCTTCTTTCCATCATCGGCCACGCCCTTGTTTTTTTTTCTCGGAGGTCCTCTCCGCGGCGTCTGGCTTAAAATGAGACGACATAGGCTTTTAAAGGCCTATGACGTCACATTTTGCGTCATGGTTCCCACGGTCCTGATGGGCCGTGAAAACCATGTGTTTTGGCCGACAAAAAAAAAAATGATGACGTCATTAAGGGAATGAAAGAACAGCCAATCAGAATGGCTTTGCTAATGCCTTAAGTGACTCATTAAAGAAAAGGAGTGCAAAGTGGTACAGAGCCAATCAGAGTGTGGGAACTTTATCCCTACTCTGATGGCTCTGCGGATCTACCATTGTGTCCAGGGGCTTGGGGGAGACAAAAGGATGTGACGTCAATGAAAACCTGTTCACGTGGTACGGTAGCCAAGAGCGTGGGAACTCCAATCCCACTCTGATTGGCTACCGTTAACACGTGAACAGGTTTTCATTGACGTACAATCCCTTTCTCCCCAAGCCCTGACAATGGTTTTATACCCAGAGCAATCCAATCAGAGTAGGGATAAAGTTCCCACGCTCTGATTGGCTACCATACCATGTGTGCACGGCCATGTGCCTTTTCATGACGTCATCTTAAAGGCAATTGAAGCAAAGCCATTCTGATTGGCTGTGCTTTCATTCCCTTTAAGTGACGTCATCATTTTTTTTTTTGTCGGCCAAAACACATGGTTTTCATCAGGACCGTGGGAACCATGACGCAAAATGTGACGTCATAGGCCTTTAAAAGCCTATGTCGTCTCATTTTGAAGCCAGACGCCGCGGAGGAAGGACCTCCGGGAAAGAAAGAAGACCAGGGCGTGGCCGCAGATGGGGAGAAGACCCCGTCCCGCCCCGCTGGAAGGAGATAGAAGAAAGAAGAACACAGATGAAGATGGATTACAGATAGAAGACCCGTGGATTGGTTTGGATTTTTAGTTTAATGTTTATTATTTTGTGGTTTATTATTTTATGGGTTCCTGATCGTGGATTGGTTCGTGAGTAAGCTGCGCAACGGGAGTCGGTGGGGGCAAGTAATGGTAAGTGAACTACAGTAAAGAAATGTATTTTATTTAACTTGTTAATTTTTTCAAAAGGTTTTTTAACATGTGTATTTTTTTTTTGTGGTATATCATTTCTTGCCACTGTATGTATGTATGTATATATGTCTAGAGAGATATATACATACAGTACAGTACAGGGTAAGAAATGATGTTGTTTTAAAAGCTGGATTAGATGTGTTTTAAATTATTTTGTGTATGCTGCTACAGTATGCTTTATTGTGAGTTTAAAGTATTTTAAAATTAGATAGATGTATTCCTTGGTATTGTATTGTGTGTTTGAGGAAGGTCAGGGATAGGCTTGGTTTGTAAAGGTTGTATTTTTGTCGGTACTTATATTTTTTCAAAGGCTTAATTGTTCTGCTCTAGGCGTGAATTTGTTAATGGTTTTATTGTTCAGGATCTAGTGTGAATTGTTTAGGGATGTAAATAATGATTGCTAATTGAGTTTTGTTAACTTGGTTGATTAATTTGCAGAATGTATATGGTGCATAGATATTTAGGCATCATTTATATTGGAATGTAAGTTGTTTAAATGGCTTTTCAGAGGTTTAGTGATGATTTAGATTGAGAGATCAGTTATGAATATTAAAGGAAATTGATTTTAATTTAGTGTGTATGTATGGAGAAGTGTTTGGTTGTAGGACAGTGCTTTTGATAACCCTTCTACATTTATTTGTACTGTATATTGGTTTATCATGGGTGTGTATATAACGTGTGTATATATATATATATATATATATATATACTGTATATCTCTCTCTCTCTCTCTCTTTCTCTCTGTCTCTCTGTATATATATATACAGTATATATATATATATATAGTTGCATGATGAAGCCACAGTACAAATTCATGGGTGAGGGTGGGTATCGGGCCTGTGTGGCTTAACCCCTTAATCACTTTTGCGGTTATTATCTGATAAGGTGTTTAAGGGGTTAATTGATATCTGAATGTAATTGCAATGTATTGGCTTTGTATTTGCTATGTATGTTGTGGACAAGACAAGGATTTTGCTGGCAACGGACACTTCGTATTGATGAGGTCAGTAGTACTTTATTTATTTGTATATGCTAGTTAATGTTTTTAATAATGGGCAATTAATCTATTATCCATATCTGGATAATAGTTATTTTGCACATTATTGTACTGTAGGTGTTGGGGGGGAGGGTGTATGTATTTAATGTATAGGCCAGGTTTATTTTTTTTACATTCAGGGTTTGATTCCGTTGTTTTGCGTGGGGCCTATGGAGACCACCTGTGGGTATCCTCGGGTATCCCAAGGGTATCAGGCTGGTGGTTCCACGTGTGATACATGCGGGGATGATGATGTGTGGTCCCACTTCTGTGGGGGCACCGCGGACCCGTAGTCTGCGGGGATGACGATGTGTGGTCCCACTTCTGTGGGGGCACCGCGGACCCGTAGTGAGCACCCGTGAGTTCCCCAGACACCCATGGGAACCACCCGAGGCCCCGCAGACACCTGTGGGTTTGACCCGGGGCTCCCAGACATCCTTGGGCCTACCGTGGGGACCCAATTGTGGCTCACGGTGACCCAAGGAGACCACCTGGGCGCCATGGTGGTGGCAGGATCCACCAGCAGGCCTCCAGAACCTGTGTAAAAAGGGCTGCTGGTAAACTGTAGGTCTGTCCAGGTGCCCTGCCAGCCCACCGGGGAGTAGCGTGGGGCTGCGTTATGAACCCTGTATGTAAAAGAATAAATCTTGTATTTATGGGGGGGCACAGGGGGTGGGTAATGTATTTAATAAATATAATGCTGTTTATTGTGGGTCATTGTACTGTTTTTATTGTGGGTACTGGGGGTGGGGTGTTTCCCCAACGGTATGTGGGTAGGCCTCCCTTGTGGGTACTGACTGGGTGGTTAGGCCTCACGGGGGGGGGGTTAGTGTGGGAGGGTATGTAGGCATCCCGAGTGGTGGGTGAGGGTGGGTTAACCCCTTCATGACTGTAGCGGTTAATAACCGCTATGGTGATTAAGGGGTTAGGGGACATTACTTTGTATGTTTTAATTTTTGTGTCTGTTTTGCAGAAGCGGAGGGGCCATGGCCAGGACGGGGGGGGGTAACGGTATGTGGGTAGGGAATGAGGGTGGTTAGACCTCACAGTATGCACATTGGGTCGTCCCCCCCCCCCGCCCCACATTTACATACTGTACTGTACACTGCACGACATCAATGCAGGGAGGGAGATTTACTGGTAACAGAAACATCTCTCTCCCTTCAGTGTAATCTGTTTAACAGAAACATTAGGGGGGAAGGGGCTTTAGGCCTTTATATCTCTCTCCCTTCAGTGTAATCTGTTTAACAGAAACATTAGGGGGGAAGGGGCTTTAGGCCTTTATATCTCTCTCCCTTCAGTGTAATCTGTTTAACAGAAACATTAAGGGGGAGGGGGCTTTAAACAATGCTGTGTATAATGTATAAGGTTTTTTACAATTAGATAGATGTAATCCTTGGTATTGTAAGGGTTAGCTTTGGTTTTAAATTGTGTTTTCTGGTTGGTACTTACAGTATATATTGATTTTTGTTTACTTGATTGGTTAAAATAGTTGACTTGTTTGGAAGTGTTTGTATTTACTGGTAGAGTAGCTTGCAATTATATTGTTAACATTCATTTGCAGTATGTATATGGTGCATAGATTTTATGCTATGCATCATTTATACAATGTAAATGCAATGTACTGTGTGGATTGGAATGTTATGTTTTATATTGTAAAATCAGTTAGGATTATTAAATGGATTATTATTATTATTGTCTGTATAGAGAAGCGTTATTTGTAGGACAGTATGATTTTGATTCTACATGTATTTGTATATTGGTTCATCATCTGTGTGTATATACTGTATACTGTATACTGTATATATATATATATATATATATATATATATATATCAGAACAAAACAAAAATATAAAGGAGCGCCTATATTATCAACCTGCCTAACTGTGAGTGAGTATGCTACTGTGTTGATACAACCAATGGGGTGGCTAAGGATGGGGTGATAGTAAAAAGTGGATCCTATGTTGCTAAGTATAATGCATAAAATATAAAGTCTTTTATTGAAAAATTGCTGTAAAAAAATATATAAAAAATATATAAAAAATATATAAAAAATATTAAAAAACTAAGATAGATACCAAAACAAAAACCTTAAAAAACATAGAGTCCCGTTCCAATAAATTGCATCCAGGTACAGGCTGCCCGTTTGAAAGGGATCACAATTCCCTTGGAAATACCTATGAGAGAAAAAGAGAAAAAAACAGGCGCACACCTAGTGCATTAAAGTAAAACAATGATTTTATGGAACATTAAAAAACAGACAAATGCCCACTCACAAATCAAACGGAAATAACAAGCAGTTATGAGATTGGCCCTCATAAGCCTCCGGTAGCGTCTGGAACAGCAATCGAATCTTCTCCTACACACGTGTTGCGCAGTCTCCTTCACCGGAAATGACGTCCTCCCGGCGTGTGCCCCGCAACAGGAAATCCCTCC